>PVKE010050123.1:0-11042 GCA_004027555.1 Craseonycteris thonglongyai | reverse complement strand
TGGCCTCAAAGCGAGCGCTCAACCCGCTGAGCCGTCCCGGCTTTTCCCTCAGTCAATATTTTGATTCAGGATTATAACTACCAAGCATAAAATCAACATGAAGTATATATTTAAATTATCTTGTATGGGTTTTTCTAAAACTCAAATGATTTGCAGTAATCACATAGGGTCATCCTTCTGCAAAGTTTCAGTCTGCAAAGCATGATTTTCATTTCAATATCAAATGCAGGGACTGTGAGGGAAATGACAGAGGTTATCCTAGTTGCAAGAACTTCTTAACATTGAGCATAGTACAGGACTTTAGGTCATATTGGGGCTTAATTGTGATGCAAACTTTCTTTCATAATTGCGTGCTGTACAGGCAAATTTGCTAGTTACTTAGACACCTAATATTAGATGTTTTACATATTCTTTAATTATGAGGCCTTGGTTAGAGCTTGAGAATATCTATTAGCATAGATCATTGGTGGAAAAATCAAAGTTAACTTCTTTGAGTTTTGGTTTTGCATCTATAAAATGATGGAATCATATCTGCCACCTTAAAAAGTCTAGTCTAACCTCCAATAAACTAGAAGATATGAAAATGTGTACACAGTCATTTAATCAAATGAACAGATTTATGTGTTTCAGGACATTTTTATCTGGCTGTTACCAGGATAGACAACAATTTTCCCACACACCTCTGTTTTATTCATGAATGTATTTGCTTCATCACTGAGAAAAGGATAGCAGATTTTAGGGATAAACTTTATCATTAGATAAAAATGAGGAAGCCGAGATGAAGAAAGGAGCTAGAAATCTCTCTTGTCCCTCAGGACTAATTTTTAGTGATTGTGTGAAACTCTGGGCTCTGGCACAATTACTTCAGAGACCATAGTGACAAAGTTTGGCACAGAGAAACCTACTCTGCTCACAACCTACTTCTGTTCTGGTCACAGGCATCTCTTGCTTTGGTAATACTGGGGAATAGCTAGCACGAAATAAGAAATCTATTGGTTTGTGGACCTACCTAAGCCTGGGTGGATGGAGTCAGCTCCATCCTGTGTGTTTCTGAATCCTGTTTCTTCAGTATTGGTCTCACTATGGCAGGGTCTTTTCTCACCACTGCAACATGGCTGGCATCCAGGGACAAGTTTTGTGCCACAACCAGCAGCACAGAAAATCTCTTCCAGATAGACGCTGTCCCCGCCAACACCCACCCCAAAGCATTACTCAGTGTCTCCCTGGTTCTGACTGAGTAATATACTGAACCAATCCCTGTGTGTAAGGATTAGGGCACACAGTCACCTCTAAGCCAAGAGTCAGTAGCGTTCCCTACCTGAAGCTTGAGGGTAAGGGATAATCCCTCTTGAGGCTTTCTGACAGAAAATTGGGATAACATGGATTTCCTGAAGGAAAGTTAGGGTAGGATATGTGAAGGAAGGGAGAGTGCATGCTGATGGCAAAACTAAAATGTTTCCATTTTAGCTACCTTTATGTAGGCTTTGGTGTCCTGATGGGCTGTGACAACTAGAAAGTTGGCCAATGCAACATGTGGATAAATGGAGGCTAGAGGGGAGAAGAAACTCTGCAGCCCTTGCCTGATGGGCGCATTAGAGACAGGGATTGCACATCCCAGAAATACGGAAGTAATGGCTTCAGAGTCAGAGGTGGTATGAACTGTGTAGTGAACTGAAGTCCTCTTAACAGGAGAGTGTTGTCTTCAAATCCTGCACACAGGCAAAATCAATGACTAACAGCCTTACCCCTCCTCGCCCTCTATTATCTCCTCAATATCTCTTGTCACTTTCTATGCTTCCCACCAGTAATGTCCAATAGAAATACAATACAAACACAAATGCAGTCACATACATAATTTAAAATATGTCTAGTTGTCACATTAAGTAAAAGGAAGATAAAATTAATTTTAAAAAACTTTACCTAATATATTAAAAACATTATCATTTGAACATGCAATTAATTTTAAAATGTCATTAACATATTTCACTCTCTTTTATTTTTGTACGGAGTGTTTGAAATCCACTGGTGGATTTTATTCCACACATTACAAGTGAGAAATAGCCATCTGTGGTCAGCCGCTACCATATGGACTATGCAACTCCATGCTCTACTCATATTAAATTACTGCCTCTTCCCCAATGTTTTCATTTTTTGTCTCACTTCTTCGCTGATGTACAATTTTCTGGCTTGGAACATCCTTTCCTCCGCCTCTCTGTCTCCTAACTCAGCCTTATTGATCTTGTAAATGTACTTTTGTCCTTGGGGCTGTCCTTGACTCTCAGCATATCCAGGAATCCCAGGACAGGCTATACAGCTCTTGTTGGCTCTGCTTGCTCCGTGCATCCACATAGTCATGAGCATGACAGAGTTTTGCACACAACAAACCAAAGACCTAGTCAAAAATAATGAAACTAGACCATAAACCCCTTGAAGCCAAACATTTTGTCTCATTTGTTCATTATTATATGCACAGAAGTAACTCCAGTGACTAGCATAAACACACAATACATACTGGTGGAATAAATAGGAAAGAACCACAAGTTGAAACTAGCTTGAACTCACTTAGTTTCTAAGGGTTCATAAGGAACAATGTAAATTAATTTAATGCGTCCCCAAACCAAAAATATGCAAAATGACTGTAGAAGCTAAGCAGAGACTACAAGGGGATGTGAACAGGGCAAGAGCTACTGCTTGACTAATACGTGACCCCTTGTTTTGGCTGGAAAGGGTAGCACGTCATGAGGCAATTGACACTAAGAAGTTCTAGCTTTCTTATTGAGTAGCAAACAAACAATGAGTACCACGACAAAATTTTCACGTTAAAATGTGTTGAGTACCAAATTCAATGAGTTTCAAAGCAGTCAGGTACCAAGGTGTGACTATGTGCAAATGCAATTTAGATAATTTTTGTCAGGTTCATTTCTCTTTAGAAGAGTATGTAAAACTATTTAAATTTAGCTATCTATGTGAGAAATAACTAAATCTAAGAGAGAATTTCCTTTTTTTAATATGTCATATCCACATGCCTATATGTATTATATGACTTGTTGTTTACCCATCTTAAATATATGCTGTAGACAATTCTTAAAATCTCCAGTTGTAGTAAAACAGTACAGCGTTAAGAACAGATTAAGGTATAAGCAGCCTGAGTTTATATCCCACCATCAGTCTTACTAGCTATTTGAACATGGCTAAGCTTCTTAATTTCATAGGTTGTTGTTCAGAAATATTAAAGGCTTTCCACCTCCCACTAAAAAAGAGTACAGTTTATTTCACCACAACTTGACTGTGGACTTGGTAACATTGCTTTGGCCAATGAGATATTAGCAGATGTGGCAGAGGCAAAACCTTGAAAAGCATTTGTGAATTGTTCATATCTTGCACCCATGCCATTTCTAATAATAATGATGATGATAGCAATAATAATAATTATTATCATTTCCAGACTAAGTGAACCCTAGGGAAGGAAGAGAAACTTGTGGAGTAGAACCCAGTCACCTAGACAAGCTCACCCCAGCTGACCTCCAGCCAACCAACAGCAAAACCTCCCAGCGCAACCCAACCAAGATCAGCTATCCCCCAGAAGACCTACCTAGTCAAGAAAATGTCTTATTATTAATTTAAGCCCTTGAATTTTGATATTGTTTATTATACAACATTTTTGTGGCAATAGCTGTTTTCACATTTGTGAAACAGAGATAATAGCCACATATTCCTCATAGTGGTATTGTGACTATTAAATAGCTTGATTTATATAAAGGCTTAGAAGAACTCTTGACTTCTAGAAAGCACTGTATATACTATCGTATTTTCCGGCGTATAAGACGACCGGGCATATAAGACAACCCCCGATTTTTGGTTGACTTTTTTTCATTTCAAAAGTCGTCTTATACGCCGGAAAATACGGTAGTTATTATTTGTAAAATGATAATGTGTAGCCAGCCAAAGCAATTTTAAAGTAACTTGCTCAAGATCAGTTGATAGTAAATGATGGAAATCTGATTCTAAATTTATCAGACTACCTCAAACATCTAAAATTTTGACCTTTCAGAATGTGCTAGAAAATTGGAGAGCATAACTAATAGAAACTATTCTTGAGAAGTGGAACAGGTCACAATATAAACAGCATGGGCTTTTGAATCAGACGGAACACTCTCATTCACTAACTAAACATTTAAGTGTTCTCTGGGAACCAGACACTCTCCTGGGTATGAGGAATGTGAAGGTAAACTCAGGAAAATTTCTGTCTTAAATAACAGCAAGAAATTGAGCTCAGGGCCTTCCTCCATCACTTACCATCAGTGTGATCTTGGATAATGGGTGTTTCTGTCTCAGTGTTCTTACCTGTAAAATTGGAAAAAATATTACCTATTCCTGATAGGGTTTTGTAAGGATTAAATGAAATGACTTATGTAACAGGGACTGTTGCATCCTAGACAGTAAGAAAATACTAGCTTTCCTTTTCTCTCATTTCCCCTCCTTTCTCATGAGAGTACTCTCATAGTTCTTTATGTATCTTGTGATGACTAAATATGATTAAATTTTCTCACAAGAGAAGAGAATTAATTAAACAGATACTTTGGGAGAATTATGTAAGTACACTCAAGTGTAATTATGGAATTCAAATCCCAAGTAAATAAAAACAATTTAATCAAAATTAAGCTGTGTGTTGGGATCAGAAGTAGCTCTATCAAGCTTAAAGGACAGTTACCGGTATTTTCAGTTAGACTTCATGGTATCTCTCGTTGGGATTTTTGGTTTTTGTCTCATCCTTTCCTCTAACCCTAAGTACTTGAGAAAGAACAGAAGTTTATCACTTCAACAACTCATTTGATCATTTTTAAATACTTCTTTCTGTGAAAGATATTAGTAATGAGCTCACAGAGTATTCATATTCAACTTCTTTTTCCATGCCTTTCTCTACTCTGGGGAATGGAAGAAATTACGTAAGTTTGTTAACCTTCTTTGCAGGTATGTGAGGCCATGAGTTCTGTTTAATGAGATATAAGGGGAAATCAGCTGAGGGGTTTTTGAGAAGAATTTTATTGTTCTATTGAAAATGGTCTTTCCTTCTTTTTTTTATTTTCTTGAAGCTATTTTTTATGTCTGATATTTCCATACTGATCTCAAACCAAAATGAAATAAACAATATAGGGGAGAGATGGGATTCTACTCTTTAATGATATTAAGGGACGACATTCTAAATATTTAAAAATAATGACCATAGTCAGAATAGAGACCATCTAGGTGGTGAACACATAATACAACCTGTAGGTGATGTATTATAGAATTGTACATCTGAAACCTATATAATTTTATTAACCAATATCATCCCAATTAATTAAAAAAAAGAGAGAGAGATCAGACTTGTTGAAATGGAGGATTGCCAGGTCAATGTACCTTGTAAAGCACTGAGAATCAGCTCTAAAATTACTGATATGTTATAACAAATTTGGACTGAATGCTTTTTTGCTTGCAGCCAAAAGCATTCTTAGTTGAAACAAATCCACTATCAGAGTCCACAAATGATGGAGCACTCTGGGGGAAAATTATGTAAATATTTTAAAGGTGGAAAAGTAAAATTAAAAACAAAACAAAAAACTATCAACAGCATCTACCTAGACTGACAGCCAATAATAAAATTGAAATGCCTCATATGAATACATCCTCTGAGAGAGGTTAATTGAATTAATATATATATATATATTTTAAAGATTTATTTATTGTTTTTGACAGAGAGAGAGATACAGAGTCAGAGACAAAGAGAAGGAGGAGGGCCCAGAACAGTCTCCATAGTTGCACATCATCAGTTTTTCCACGTAGTTTCATTCCACAGGTGGGCGGGGCTGCACAGGGCAGGAACTGGGCCGGGGTCTCGCCCCAGTGAGAACTGAACTGGGGGCACTCCCCAGTTCAGCATGTGGGTCCGCACGGGCCAGTGCCAGGATTCGATCCTCGGTCCCCAGGGCTGCAAAATGAGCGCCTAACCCGCTGAGCCATCCCAGCTTCCCTGAATTAATATTTTAAACACCATTATGTAGTAAATCATTTGAACTAAATAAAAATGAATAAATTTGCACAGCTCTGTACTTACAGTTAATGATGCTGTGCTGTGCACTTTACAATTTGTTAAAAAGATAGATTTCATGTGTTTTTCATAGTGGTTTTATTGGGTTTTTTGTTTGTTTGTTTGTTTTATGTATAAATGAAAGAAGGATTTAATTCAAAGAAGAGTGGTTAGGGATTCCAGGATAGCTCAGCAGTTGAGTGTTTGTCTCACAACTGTGAGGTCCAGGGATAGAATCTCTGCTCGAGCCCATGCAAACCCATACGCTGAACTGTGGTGCAACTGGTAACCACTGAGATGGCAGTAAAGATTCTTGCCTCCCATGCGGGAGGCCCCCGTTTAGTTCCTGCCCCGCATGGCTCCACATTCACCTGTGTGGAATGAAACTATGTTACAACTAATGATGTACAACTATGGAGACTGCTCTGGGCCCTCCCCACTTCTCTCTCTCTCTCTCTGTCTCTCTCTCTCTTTCACCTTCTCTCAAACAATAAAATAAATCTTTTAAAAAAAGAATGGTTAAATTCAGTCAAACATCAAGATAATAATCAATCATTACTAACGAGTTGCTTAAAAACTAAATCCAGACTTGTAACATTTGCTCATAATTTATCTCTTTACGTTTCAGTCCCCTTCATTATGAATATGCTTCTTCAGGCAACAGTCAGCAAGAACTGCACGTTGCCTAGTTCACACCTGTTTTTAGTTCCTAGGACCATTCTGTCTCCATCTTCTAGGGCAAAGATGATGGTGTTGTGTGAAGAGCAAAGATTCCGGAAAAGGCCAGATCTGAGCTTAACTCCTATCTCTAATTCTTTACTGATCCTTGGACACATTTCTACAACTCTTCTAACACCCAAATTCCCTCACTGGCAATTTGAAGATGATAAAACACAAAGAATGGTGCCTGACACATAGAAAGCACTCCATGAGTCTTTGTTTCATTTCACTTATAATTAGAATTGTCAGTGACTTTACATGAATGTTTATGGAATTGAATTGACTCTTTCACTTCACAGTTCAGATAAAGGAAACCTTGAAGTCCTTTTTAACTTAGTAATGCCATAGTAATCTCTTGCTTACTGTACTTATTAGGGATCTCTTATATAGCATAATAGGGATGAAATAGCCCATGTTGTATTGTGTATTACTTCTTAGGTAGGTGTCCTCTATTGGAATATAAGCTCTAACAAATGATTATTACTGCCAGTGACTAATATTAATCCTCCTGGTATCCCTATTATTTCACCCTGTGCTTTTCACAAGGAATATAAATACTTTTGACATAATATGGTTGATTGTAGAAACAGACATCATAATTATAAATATGTCAAAGTCTCCTACCTATATATTTCAAATAGAGGTTTTCTAACTGAAACAATATAGAAAAGGCCAAGTGCATCCCTAAATCTCAAAAGACAACTACAACCTGTTTAAAGATTAGGTAACCTGTTTTTCTCCTGAAGTGATCTGTCTCTCTACAGAGTAATATCTTTATGGTTTCTATAATAAGGTTTCAATATAAATTCCTTGTTGAAGAATTGTTACCTAGGAAACAAATTTTTAAATTATTTGCAAGTAAAAAATCTTTTGGGGAGGACTTACTTACAATTTAAAATTTCACACATCTTCAAATAATATCAAAAGATTATTCTTTCACATATGTGGAGAAGATTAAAGAGGTGCTTACGTTTTTAATTTTTTTCTGAAAAATGCCCACAGAAAGCACTAATCAAAGCTTTATTTTTATTCATAGTCTACTCAATGTTCTCTTATGTCACTTCACCATCATATGAAAGTGAAATTTCATCAGACCAAGTAGAAAATAACCACGTTTTAAGAATATAACTAGATTATTTTGTTACTTGATATACAATGACTATTGTTTATTAAGGAATAAAGTTAGTAAAAGTTAAGCATATAAAAAAAACAGTTATCTCCAAAATCATTGGCAAAATCTAAGGGGAAACTAAAGGTAGGGGGATCATAAATGGAAAAAGTGTCTAGAATGCATGCCACTTAGAAAATACAGTATTTGTTAATGTACATTAATTTATGCATATACTATATACCAGCAGTACCCAACCTTTTGGGCACTAGGAACCAGTTTTTTGGAAGACAATTTCTCCACAGAATGTGGGAGAGGGGATGGTTTCTGGATGATTCAAGCACATTATATTTATAGTGCACTTTATTTCTATTATTGTTACATAATAATAGATAATAAAATAATTATATAACTCACAATAATGCAGAATCAGTGGGAACCTTGAGCATGGTTTTTAATGAGTCTGCAGACAATTAATTTATTATGGTTTCTGTGCAGTCAAACTTCTCTGCTAATGTTAATGTCTATTTGCAGCTGCTCCCCAGTGCTAGCATCACTGCCTCAGCTCCACCTCATATCATCAGGCATTAGATTCTCATAAGAAGTGCACAGCCTAGACCCCTTGCATGTGCAGTTCACAATAGGGTTTGTCCTCCTATGAGAATCTAATGTTGCCACAGATCTGAGAGGTGGCAGAGCTCAGGTTGTAATGTGAGCAATGGGGAGCAGCTATAAATACAGTTGAAGCTTTGCTGGCCTGCCTACCACTTACCTCCTGCTGTGTGGCCCGGTTCCTAACAGGCTGCAGACTGGTACTGGTCCATGGTCGGGGGGTTGGGACCCTCAGCTATATAAAATTCTAATGTTTAGATAGAATTAGTTAGATGTTAATATTGTTAGTTTATGTGGGTGATAGCATTTTCCCTCATAATTTTGGTAATCAGTAGTTTTCTTCCCTCAGTAAACTGACTAGCTTAAATCATTCTTTAGTGTTTTTTTAAACATTAAATATCAAAAATATTAAGCTTAATAACATTTAGCAGTGTGAATATTATTTTCTTTTAACTTTTTAAAAATAGATATTTCAGCCAAGACAGTAGAAACTCATATTTAATCATTCACTCTTGATTTGGTTCTACTTGTCATTCTGCCCACTCCAGACACAAATACACTGACTGCCCACTCCAGATAGTACCCTTAATTCTAAAATGATTAGTTGAAGATTACTGCAATCACAGCTATCAAATAAACCACATTCCATTTAGCAAACCATTAACTTGAGTATAAATCTATTTTTAACAGACCACACAATAATATTCAAAGTGAATTAGAGAACATTTGCAATATTTCTTCACTAAGGAGTTGGTAAAACCCATAGCCATAGTAGCTAAGCTACTGTTTCTGTTCTGTGCCTACCTACTTTCTCTTTCTTTATTTGCATGCATTTGTGCTCTCAACAGCTCTTTGGGTCTGGTGATAGTTCCTGAGTGAGGCCCGTATAGATTGGCCTCCTGTCATTTCTTCTGTTTGGAAAGCTCACCCATTTAAGTGTAGATTTCATCAAGTATGTCTTTACATCTGGCTATTTATTCTCCTATTTATTGCTTCATAATCTGTGTAAATGCTGGAAGTATAGATCTATAATTCCTTTAAAAGTTCTGGGCCCCTTGATAAAATGCTTTGCAAAGCTTCACTTGGAAATGCCTTCTTACCTAATATGATGGGTATTTTAAGACTTCCTATATTTTGGAAAGGTGAGAACATTGTTGAATATGTCCCTACTGCCTCTTTTCTCTGTCTCTCTCTCTCCTTCTCTCTCTCTCTCTCTCTCTCTCTCTCTCTCTCTCTCTCTTTCTTTCTCTCTTTCTGTCACACAGACACACACCTTCTCTCAAATCAATAAAATAAGTCTTGTAAAAAATAGTAATCCTTCTAATCCATGAGCATAATACATTTTCTAATTTATTACTGTCTTCAACTTCTTTCCTTAATGTCTAATAGTTTTTGTTATGCAGGTCTTTCACCTTTTTGCTTACCGGTAAGTTTATTCCTAGGTATTTTTTTCTTTTTGCTTTAATTGTAAATGTGATTATTTATTTAATTTCTCTTTCTGATAGTTTGTAATTATTAGTATATAGAAGTGCAACAGATTTCTGTGTATTGATTTTTATTCCTGCAACATTACTGAATTTATTGCTTCTACCAAGTTTTTGTTAGGGTCTTTGGGTTTTCTACACATGATATTTTGTCATCCACAAATAGTGTTAGTTTTACTTCTTCCCTTTCAATTTGGATACCTTTTTTCTTTGCCTAATTGCTTTGATTGGGACTTCTAATATTATATTCAATAAAGTGGCAAGAGTGGGTATTCTTTTCTTATGCCTGATCTAAGAGAAAAAACTTTTAAATTTTTATCATAGACTATAATGTTAGCTGTGGGCTTTTCTTATATGGCCTTTAATATGTTGATGTATGTTTCCTTTATACCCACTCTGTTGAGAGTTTTAAACATAAATGGATACAAAATTTTGTTAAGTGCCTTTTTGCATCTATTGAGATGATCATATGATTTTTATCCTTCATTTTGTTAATATGGTGTATCATATTGACTGATTTGTGGGCGTTGAACTAGCCTGGCATCCCCAGAATAAATACCACTAGATCGTGGTGTATGGTTCTTTTAGGGTATTGTTGAATTCCGTTTGCTAATAATTTCTTGAAGACTCCCGTATAAGATACATCCCAGATCCTCTACTATTGATGGGTATACCTGCATCATCTTCTGTGAGATCTCTTTAGTCAAGCAGAAAGAACAAAGAATCTGTCTTTATGACACATTTACCTCATGAGTCTAATTCAGGCTTTCCATGGACTATATTTTGAGAAGCTTTTGATAGCATTTAGAAATACGTAGTCTTAAATTGAATTCTCCTATAGTGTCAGGGATGCTGTCTGGATAGCATATAGTCTCTTAAGTTTCTGCATTTCCTATAGTTTCCCTCTGGCTTCCAATCCATGTCTGATGCAATTGAATCCTTGTTCTGCTCTGCATCTGTGTTGATGAAGCCCTGACACACAGCCTAATGGTTAACAACGTTTAAAAATCCCACTACTGCTGCACTTCATTCCCTGGCCATGAAATGGAGA
>PVKE010050122.1:0-11048 GCA_004027555.1 Craseonycteris thonglongyai | reverse complement strand
AAAAAAAAAAAAAGGTTACCCTTTATGTTTATGACTTAAAATTTAAAGAAATGACTTATTTATTCAAGAAAAATTTAGGGTGTATACTCCCATAGAGACTGACCACAGTAATAGCTTATTTCATTCACTTCTCAAAAAATGTTCTTTGTGCTATTAAAGAGTATTATGGAATTTATCTTTCCATCAACTTGGCGCCACAATTCCCATAAGTCATTACTTGTTCTATTGTTTTTCTCTCTCAAACATCAATACTGAAAATGAAATAAAGGGCTATTCATTATTTTTTTTTAATTTTTCTGTATCTGAAGGAAATTTTTGCCATGTGATGAAAACTATAAGGGACAGAAAAGCAATAATGTGCTTGTGACTCTGTATCCTTACCTAGACCTATGTGAGGCAGGTGCTCAAAAAGGGTCCAGCTGTGGTCATCGACGTAATGATTCTTCAGGATCAAGAGCTGGCAAACATCTCGGGCAGTTATATCACTGGGTACCTCTAAGGCCCTGCTGGTTTCATCTTCACTGTACACTTTAATTACCTGTGTGGATAGAAATAAGAAAATGAGCTAAAATATTTGAGTACAAATATCATCATAGTAAGTCATCAAAACTTCCTGATTGAGCTGATTACAAATTCCTTACACAGTTTCCTATACACTTAATTTATTTATACATTAAGTGACTGCTACTTCCCCTGAGGTGTTTTTATAACATGTGTCAACGTCATTTTGTCCAACAACTTCTATTCTCTCTTCTTCAGTGTCCAAACTAGAGGCCCAAACCATCTAATGTCCTTTTGCTACCACTCTGGCCTATTAAAAAGCTATGTATTTCTTTTCAATATTTAAAATTGTCCATACCACTTTAAATCCCATATAATTATTCCTAGATATACTCAAGTAGTAAAAGCAATAAGTAGAATCAGGCTTTTGGAAAAGATTTCTCCATTTCCAGTAGGAAGTTTTGTCAAAGACTTGTTAGATGTTTACCAAATCTTTTTTCTTTTCTCCCTTGCAATTAATTGTGTCCATGGGATTGCATTTTAGTCAACAGAATGTAAACACATTCAATATTGCATTTCCAGGCGTAGCCCATAAAAAATAACCCACATATTTTCCTTCATTCTCTTGCACCACCTTCTCACTGAATGGAAATTAATACAAGGACCTATAGAAGTGGAAAGCCATGGAACAAAAGGAGTCTTTGTCTCTGAACAACCACATAAAAGGTGCCCAACTAGGAATACCTATATGATGCTTTGACATGAACAAGAAATACTTTTATTATGTTAACTCACTGTGAATTTGTACTTATCTATTAGAGCAGTTAAGTTACCCTGTTATATAGAATTAGAGTTTCATATACAATACTCCCCTCAACATTTATCAAGCTGTGCTCCATGCAAAAATTTCCACTATTAATTATGTTTCATTATATTTCAGTTACATTAATTATAGAAGACCAATAGCCATGACAATAGCAAGTAAGATCAACACACACATACAAAGTAGGAGATAGTAAAAAAATTCAATATAATACATCTATTATAAAAACATGACATTGGAACATTTTTAGTAATTCCAACAAATACAAATGAAAATGATGTATCAAGTCTAGCCTATAAGTTTTTAATTATATTTAATGATAGTGCAATAAAATAGTTGCTCTCTTATAATGACAGTATAATAAAAATTGAGAACCTACCTTGTATACCTATTGGAAAGTATCAAAAACATCGGGGAAGCTGGGATGGCTCAGAGAGCTAAGTGCTCACTTTGCAGCCCTGGGGACCGAAGATCGAATCCTGGCCCTGGCCTGTGCAAACCCATATGCTGAACTGGGGTGTGCTTCCCACATGGGAGGCCCCCAGTTTGGCCCCCAGCTCATGGGGGCATGTCTCCCATGCAAGAGGCCCCTGGCCCAGTTCCAGCCCTGTGTGGCCCCCACCCACCTATGCAGAACAAAACCATGTCAAAAACTGAAGGGGAAGCCGGGATGGCTCAGTGGGTTGGGTGCTCACTTTGCAGCCATGGGGACCGAGGGTCGAATCCCAGCCCCGGCCCGTGCGGACCCATATGCTGAACTGGGGAGTGCCCCCAGTTCAGTTCTCACCGGGGCGAGACCCTGGCCTGGTTCCTGCCCTGTGCAGCCCCGCTCCCACCTGTGGAATGAAACTATGTGGAAAAACCGATGATGTGCAACTATGGAGACTGTTCTGGGCCCTCCCCCTTCTCTCTGTCTCTGACTCTGTGTCTCTCTCTCTCCCTGTCAAAAACAATAAATAAATCTTAAAAAAACAAAAAAACAAAAAAACAAAAAACTGATGATGTACAACTATGAAGACTGCTCTGGGCCCTCCCCCTTCTCTCTGTTTTTCTCTGTCTCTGTCAAAAACAATAAGTCTTAAAAATATATATATCAAAAGGTTCATTACTTTGACCCAGTAATTCCATTTAGGCAAACTATCTCAATAAGTCTGTCCTAAAAGTGGAAAATGGCTTTAGGCACAGACATGTCCAATAAAGAATTATCTATAATTCCATCATTCTAAATATTCAACAATGAAAGAAAAATAAACTGTAGGCCTTTCAAAGAATGCATTACTATCTAGGCCTTACAAACATTATTCAAAGAAATGGTATAAAAACTTTAAAAAATTCTTCAGTAAAATAAAATCAGGACACAAACGTATATGTTATGTAGTACAGTGAAAACTGAGTTATTGAGTTTGGCTACCAGGCACCTGTCCCTCTTCTAACAGCATTCTGATTGCCTTTTAAAGCACCACTTCATCCCTCACCATCGGTCTTTGCGGTCTGGCTGCTCCACCTTCAGCTAGTCATGGTGTGCTAGAGCTGCTGGAACTAGCTTGTAAGAAATGATAGTTCAACATTTAGGAACTCTACAAGCCAGTCATCTTAAAATCAGCCATGCTGAGAAAGCACATATTCCAAAAAATTGACAAATGCTACAAATAAGGTCTTGGAATTTTTTTTTTTTAATTTTAGCACCAATTTTCCAGTGTATCTCTGCCTCAGCTCCAGATAGAACAGGTGATCCGAAATGATCCATCAGATCCAGAATCCCCCAGGCAACTATGATTACTTCAGAGATGGGTACATGACCTAATCAGAGCCAGTCAGAACCAATCTGGTATTTGTCCACATAATCATAAGGTGGACTCTCTTTCCTATCAGGCAAATTTAGGGTGAAGTTGCTACAATTCATAAAGAGAAAGACTGGGGGAAAAAGAGGTGTTAGGTCAAGAGATGAAGAGTCCTGAGACTGTAGTTGAGCCCCTGAATCAAGAAGCATTTTGTGTTCTTATCATATGTGTGCTATGAAGCTATAAGCTTCTAGTGGAAAACCTACCTGCTTATCTCCCTTGTTCTAGCCATGGATTCCTAATTCATTCTCCTTACAGCTGGCCAATCATTTCTAATAGCCAATCCAATCAGGTCACTGTGCTACTAAAACTCTTCAGTGGCTCCTCATTGTCTTAACTCAAGCAGCTCATTATATTTATTAAGACCTCAAATAAAGTACAAGTCATTTGCTAAGTGTTTTAATATAAAGCTATTACAGACAGAGATGGTTGTCATCTTCAGAGAGCTTAAAGTCTAGCAGGGTAAGTAGTATTAAAAACAATAATTATTAAATAGGGTATAAAAGTGCAGGAAGTCACTAAATTATAAAATGGGGGTTAGGAGAGGCCCAAAAGATACCTGTGAAAAATATATAAGCCAAGACTTCAAGGAGGAGTGGGCAATAGCTAGGCAAGGAGAGAGAGGGTAATAACATTTCAGACCAAGGGAACCGAAGCTGTGCAAAGTCTCTGGACCAATAAGGAACTTGGCAAGTTCTATGAACTATGAAGAGGCAGGGATGGCAGGAGCAACAAGCAGGGAGCCTGGCCCTAAGGAAACTGAATGGTAAGCATGACAGTGGCGACAGGGATAGAAGAGCCTAAATTCAGAATCGACTTGAGAATCATCAAGCTTACAGGTGCTAACTGAACTTATGAACATGAATAAATCTGAGGGAAAAAAAGGACAACTTGGGGGAGCCAGGATAGCTCAGTGGGTTAAGCGCGCACTTTGCAGCGCCAGGGACCCAGGATCGAATCCCGGCCCCAGTCCGTGCGGACCCATGTGCTGAACTGGGGAGTTCCCCCAGTTCAGTTCTCTCTCTCTCTCTCTCTCTCTCTCTCTCTCTCTCTCTCTCTCTCTCTGTCAAAAACAATAATAATAAGAAAAAGACAACAAAAAAGAGAATCTAGGACTGAACCCTAAAACATTCTAATATTTCACAGTGAGTTGGAGGCAAATAAACCTGAAAAATAAAGTAGAAAGAGAACCAGGGAAATGGAACCTCGTGAAATAAAGTTTAAACTCCTTAGAAGGCACACTCCCCAGAATACCAGGCTATAGAAGAGGTAACTCTACAATCCTAGCCAAAAATGACAAACACTTGAAATCCATTTTTTCTTAGCTGCATGTGAGGTATCCTCTACTTGGAATGAATGCTCCAACCACCACCAACGTGCTTTACTCGGCAAATCCCTACTTACCATTTGGCCCCAGTTCCCATGGCACTTCCACCAGAAAGTCTTCTATGACTGCCCATGACTTTGAGCAGTGTCCCTCTTATATGCTCTTAATTTGTATTTTCTATTTGCATGTCTTTCTCCTCGACTGTACTAGTAAGCTCCTATAAGAAAAATCTGTTTGGGGGATGCCCAGATAGCTCAACAGGTTGAGTGCCTGCTTTGAAACCTTAAGTTCCTAGATCAAATCCTGGCCCCAGCCTGTGCAAACCCATATGCTGAACTGTGATGCAACTGCTCACCACTGGGATGGCAACAAAGGTTCTCGCCTCCCATGAAGGAGGCCCCTAGTTCAGTTTCCACCCCTCACAGACCTATGTCCACCTGTGTAGAATGAAACTACGTCACGACTAATGATGTACAACTATGAAGACTGCTCTGCCTGCCCCCTCCTCCCCGCCCTCCACCTTCTCTCAAACAATAAAATAGTCTTAAAAAAAAAAAAAAAATCTGTTTGTTTGCCATTTGTCATTACATCCTAGGGGCCTAGCCCAAGGCAATGCATGGCTTAATAAAGATCTTTGGAATGAATGAACTTTGTAACCGAACAAAGCCCATCAGAGTGTTATGTACATAGTAGGTACTCAATGCATTTTTGTAAATTTTAGTTTAAAAATATATTGTTACAAAGTATATGATTAATGTTTACACTCAGAAATTAAATTTAAATACTTTTCAATGAGCAACAGATATACAATTCATATAAATAATCCTAGGTAAGCATTGACTCAATGTTGCTGTTAGTGGGCGATTCCGAGTTTTAAAATCATTGAGGCAGCCATAAGTTATACGGAAAAAGTCATAAATATACACTGTCAAAATCAGATATGATTGATTTCTCATTTCAGTTCAGTTATTTTGTGGTTAATAGATGTGGTTCACTAAGGCTCTAAGATCTGTTTGGAATCCCAGTGTTTCCCATGATTGCATCTGAGTAGGCTGTTGTCCATAGTGTGTGCCACCAGTATTTGTCTCTGGCTAGACACTGGCAAGACCGGATGCCGTCCACTATATATCCATGCTATTGTGGTTAATGACTGGATCAAGCACAGGTGGATACTTCTACTAAAAGCAATGTGAAGATGACCATTCCTGAAAAGACAAGAAGAACCAACCTTGGGGCTGCTTCACCATATGAGGCAATAATGACCCACTATTTCAGTTCCCTCTGAGATTAGCCACACATGCCATGCCAAGAAATGGGGGCAACTTGGAATGCCTGGTCACTGCTAAAAATGTTCCTTGCACTTCCTGCCTACCCCATGTTTTCTTACACTAAACTCCCATCACCTGGGCTAACAGATATATGCCTCTTATATTTCATGCTCTATCTTTTATATCAGCGGTCCCTAACCTTTTTGGCACTAAGGACTGATTTCATGAAAGACAATTTTTCCACGAACCAGGGGTGGGGCGGGAGATCCAGATGATTCTAATGTATTACATTTATTATGCTCTTTATTTCTATTATTTTTACATCATAATATACAAGGAAATAGTTATGACTCACCATAATACAGAATCACTGGCAGTCCTGAGTTTGTTTTCCTGCAACTAGACAGTCCCATTTGTGTGCACAGTGGGGGAAAGAGGCCCATGCAGAAATGGGAAATAAAAAAATGGGCAGGCTACGCATAGGCTAAAATAAGTGTCAGATTCTGACTTCAATCCTGTCACCAGATGCAGCTATAAAATTGAAGTACATCGACTCCTTTGCAACTATAAAACCTGACACCAGAGGCAGCTTAATTATCACTTGCCACTCGATAGGGTTTTGATATGAGTCTGCAAGCAATTGATTTATTATGGTCTCTGTGCAGTCAAATCTCTCTGCTAATGTTAATTTGTATTTGCAGCTGCTCCCCAGCTTTAGCATCACTGCCTCAGCTCCATCTCAGATCATTAGGCATTAGATTCTGATAAGGAGTGAGCCACCTAGATCCCTCCTATGTGCAGTTCACGATAGGGCTTATGCTCCTATGAGAGAATCTAATGTTGCAGCTGATCTGACAGGAGGCAGAGGTCAGGTGGTAATGCAAGTGGTGCAAAGCAGCTTTAAATACAGATGAGGCTTCACTCACTCCCCTACCACTCACCTCTTGCAATGCGGCCTTGTTCCTAACAGACCCCTACTCTTCTGTGGCTCGGGGATTGGGGACCCCAGTTTTATAACACAGCAACTAAAAAAATGAAAAATTAGAGCCATTTTGAATCTTAAGCCAAATTCAAGAAGGCAACAAAATAATAAGAAAGGTAGTTAGAGAAAAATGAAAAAGAAATCTAACCAATCAGGAAAGCCATTACCGGTATGTTCTTCAGCCTATGTTGCCGCAAATTTGAAAGAAGTAAGTTGCCAAGAATCAAGACACGTAAATTTAGAAAGGCTAGGCCAACTTCAATTTCTAGAATAGGTACATGTACTCATTTTTAAAATAACACCTGCTGAGAGAAAAACTTAGTGTGTTTGTTGGAGCTCCATTTCAAACCCTTACTATTTTAAATCCTATTTAATGTTGACATTTGTCCAAAATACACATTGATCTGTGAATAATAAATTTGTATTTGGTTGATATCTCACAGACGTAAATCCCTGTTATTTCTTAGATCTATTCAGTAATTATGAAAGATCTTTACATTATCTAATGAAGGCCTTTGTTGAAAGTCTCATTTCATTTCTATTTATTTGTCCTTAAAATTTAGAAAAAAAAGGAAAATTTAAGACAACTCTAGTAGAGTTGAATATACCTCTTGCCAAAAGTATTACTATATGAAAACTTCCATTTAAGAAAAAAAAAAGTCATCAGAAAAGCTACATGACTGGTATGGATTAAAACTAACTTAAAAACTTTTCTGATCACGTAAAAACCCAAGAGCAGAGCTGTTCTTAAGAATCATTAGAGCAAAATACTGATACCTGTTTCACCTATATCCTGAGAGATAAAAAAGAGATTTAAAAGATCACATCATCATGCTAAAGGGATATCATACATTTCCAGCTCAATGGCCCAAATTCCCAGCTCACTTTATAAACAAAAATATGGGGTGAAAAGAATAGTAATCATATCAACTTAACTACACCAAGCTTGTCCAACCTGCAGCCCACAGGCCACACGCAGAACAACTTCCTTAAAACATTATGAGATTTCGGGGTGGGAAGGGGCTTTTTTTTTTTTTTAGCTCATCAGCTACCATTAATGTTAGTGTATTTTATGTGTAGCCCCGGACAATTCTTCTCCTTCCAATGCAGCCGAGGGAAGGCAAAAGAGTGGCCACCCCTGATCTATAAGATCACTTAAAATTGTACACCAACAGGAAGAAATACTGCCTAGAACCTAAAGAAGACTAGGACTTTCATTTGTTTCATCAGTGGACAAATACTTGACTAGCAAGGGAGACATGTCCTGATAAGGTCTGCCTATAACATCCCTGCCAGAATAAACAGACAGAGCATCCAAGGACAGCCAATTGTGTACATACAGGCTGTGTTTAGGAAGCCCTTCCATGTCACTGAAATCCTGACAATAAGAACAACCTTGGCTTTGAAAGGGTTTACAGCTTTAAAAACTGTGCTAGGAGCATATGGCAGTAGCCCCTACAGAGGTTACACTGGAATGTGCATGGAACAGATAACTGTTTTGGCTGACATCCTTATCAAGGCTGTCTATACACTTTATACTTCAATTCCCCTAGACTACCCTCCATAAAAAGAAAATGGAGGCAAGAGATGAAAAAAAATTAAAATAGACACAACAATATTCAAATATAGAGACAACAAAAAAATGGTTAATTTTGTCAGAAAAAGGCTTGAGATTCCTGAAGCCTTGAGACTGTTATAAAAAAGACAAAATATTTAAAATATAAGACAAAGGCCATTTCTGAAAAAATTAACAAAATAAATAGATCAAGTCTGAAAGTCAATTCAATGTATGTCATTTTACCCTCAAAGCACACCAAGAGTATTTATCTCTATAGTCATCTGAAATTCTGGTTCTCAGAACAGACTATATGAAAAGCCTTGAGAAGGTACTGGGCGAGAGCTGACCAGTCAGTCTTTCTCCTCCTGCCTGAGGACCCCAGAAATGTGATGGCGAGGGTTAGCCGGATCCTTTTCTAACCTGGTTCATACTAGGATATTTGAAAGCAGCTGGGGGTTGTCATCTGGTCGTTCAGCAACAACACTGAGCAGAAAGGGCCATTGGGCCCCTTGCTAAGTAATTAGATACTGGAGAGCTGTCCCTCATTTATCCTCTTTCTCTAGAGGAAGGAGGAGAGAAGAGAGATAGGATAATCATTCAGCCAGTTAAAAAATAAATAAAGGAGCACAGATTAAGCATAACTATATGAACAAGAATCCATTGACTTTAATTTGAGAGAAAAAAAAGACTCGGGGTACGAGTTAAAAATACAAATTTAATTTTTAAATGAACTACATTTAAATAACCACATTTAATTCTTATTATTATTTAATTTAAAATAATTTAAAATCATATTTAAATACCAAGATCTTGTGATGAAAAATATGTAACTTTTAAACAGAAACAAATTTTATTTATTTATTATATATATTAATTATATATGTTGCTTATATAACAGAAAATAAGGTACAAAGCCTGTAAAAATTTGTTCTCAAGGTCCCAAAGTAAAGCCTAATTCTACAGCTCTTTAAATGTTTACCACCCAAATACAGTAGGATTTTAAAGCCATCTTTTAATGATTCTATTATTCTATATTATTCTATTATATCACGTGAAATATTTTCAGATTGAGGTCAGAGTAGCCCTGGACTTTATATTCTTCTAAATAAGGAACACGGTGTCCTATGATAAGAGGAGACATTCTTAGATATTTTGAATTAAACAACTTAATGTGTTCCCTTGAAGGGAATGAAAAATAATATGTTCATTATTACTTATTCCAAATCTCTAACAAAATGTTATATTTTAAAAACAGACACAGTTCCAAAAGGCTCTAACAGCTCAGGAAAAGCTGTTACTTTTTCACTGTCACCCTGTATCCTTTTGCTAGCTGTCAAATACTTATTAAGAGCAAAATAGCACATAATTTAGAGAAATCAGTTAACAGGGAGTCAAATTCTCTTTTGAAACACTCAACAACACATTTTATTTGACCAATACATGTTTAATTAGTTATAAGATATTATCACCAGTATCAGAATAATAGGAATTGATTGATTCAAACAGATCCATTATGTATTCTCATATCCCATTTTCAACTTTATTCCCTAAAATTTCTTTCTTAGTCTCTACCTAATCACATTTTATCCCTCAGATTATTGAAATGGCTACAGCCTTTCCTGATAGACACAGGGCCTTTGCACATACTGCTCCTGCTGCCTAGAACACTGTCCCTCCACGTTCTACTTCTTACCCCTCAGCTAAACCAATAAGGAGGCTTTCAATAACCCTCCCAGTATAGGTCCAGTCCTTCTGCAACATGTACATGCCCTCTGTTCACGTACATATGTGTTCAACTTTGTAATCACTATCCACGGGCCTCCACTGCTGCATAGCTGCAGGCACGATGTTAATATGTGCTTCTCGTTATATCTCCAACAGTTAGCACAATGCCTGGCACACAGTGGACGATCAAAAATATTTTTAGTGATGAATGAAACCATCATGTGTAGCTGGTAGGAGACAATGCAGAAATTCCAAAATAGTAGCACTGAATGAGACACACATGGATCCAAGAGAAAACATAGGCAAGGTTTCATGAAATTTGTGAACTGGAAACTGAACAAAGGTGTATTAGGAGACTTCTATGACACATTTCAAGTCTGGAATTCTGTGAGAAGTCAGAAAAAAAGGTAGGAGACATCTGGGTGGGACAAATGAGCAAAGACACTGAAGCCTAAAGGAGTAAAAATATACCCAGAACAGTAGACCAAGCAGTTTGCCAGGCCTAGAGGGGCATCACTATGAGGACCAGGTAAGGAATCAGAGGTGCCTTAGAAGGAGTATCTTCACCCAGCACTGATGAACACTGGTTTCCATAAATGCAAACTAGACAGGGGGACACAACAATAGGGGACCATTTTTAAGATACACAAATGATAGGGTACCTTTTCTCAATGGTTGAAAACAGAGAATTAAGTTTTAAATGACAGTTTTACAAGAATATAATTACAAAGAGGTAAAAGAATAAGGACAAATGACAATATGGTAACAATCATTTCAGAAGTGGGTCAGCTACAAGTAATAGAAACTTTACTCTATGATGGCTTATTAACTAAATTGAGATTTATACTTTTTTCCCCTCACATGGAAACCAGGCAGACAGCTCAGGGTTGGTGAGGAAGCTCCATCAAGCCACCAGTGACTCAGGCTCTTTCTGTTGGCCCATGATCCTCAAGGTCACAAGATGAATTACCCCAGCACCACCTCTGCAAAAATGGAATTGTACACATTTACATGTTATTAGAT
>PVKE010050121.1:0-11043 GCA_004027555.1 Craseonycteris thonglongyai | reverse complement strand
GCCACGAGGACCGAGGATCGAATCCCGGCTCCGGCCCAGGCAGGACCCACATGCTGAACTGGGGAGTTCCCACGGTTCGGTTCTCTAGCTGTCTCTGTCTCTGTCTCTCTCTCTATCTGTCAAAAGTAAAATAGAAATAAATATGCACTGAAGACAAAAAGATAATTTCTTTCTATAAATGTGAAAAGATAAAAAAAAAGAAGATAGCCCTAAAACACAGTTCTTCCCAACTCTCTTCTCTCATCATGGAAAAGCCAAATAGCTTGAAGGCAGGAATTTTGACTCAATTTTTGCATCCTTCAAAGCATGGTTTTTGCACATGAAAGCTGCTCAAGAAATGTGTAAAGGCAGTCCAGAGTAGTGGCAAGCATGCAAGTCTGAAGCCACACTAAATAGACTTACCTTCAAGTTGCTGGTCTACTAATTATAAGTCATGGATCTGCCAACCAGCTGTGGGTTTGAGTTGCCTGATTGTTAATATCTGCCAGATTTGGGAAGCCAGGATGACTCAGCGGGTTAAACGTTCACTTTGCAGCCCTGGGGATTGAGTCCCGGCCCTGGCTCATGTGGACCCATATGCTGAACTGGGGTGTGCTTCCCATGTGTGAAGCCCCTAGTTCAGTTCTCACCTCCTACTTTGGCCCCTACTTTGGCTCCTGACTTGAGGGGGCGTGCCTCCCATGTGGGAGGCCCCTAGCCCAAGGAGGCCCCCTGCAAAACAATGTCGAAAACTGATGACACACAACTATGGAAACTGCTATGGGCCATTCCCTTTCTCTCTATCTCTTTCTGTCTCTGTAAAACAAACAAACAAACAAACAAAAAATCTGCCAAAATCAGCAAAGAAATATCCAGGACATTCAGTTAAATTTGGAGCAGGGGTCATGCATAAGTAAAAAGTTATTCATTGTTTATCTGAAATTAATATTTAACTAGGCATTCTGTAATTTATCTGTTGATACTTCTTTGTGCAAATTACTTGTCTGTTTCAGGCAGTTCTCCCTGGAGAAATGGGACACAGAGAAGCAGCGTTCCCTACTGAAAGAGTCCCACATTGGATGAGGCAGAACCCTGGCACATCCTGCCTCTCCAGGGAATTGGTTGAGGACTAATTGATACTTATTACCCTGAAGTCAGAGACCCTGAAGAACTTATTTAGGACAGCCCTTCCCCATGAAGAATAATCCCTCCCAAAGTACAAATTGTGCCTTATTTTGAGAAAATGGTATCAAATGTCTGTGTGATAACGATAACTGTACTCTTTTTTATTGTTGAGTTGGTAGTTTATACCGGAAGGAAATTATCTCTTCCCTGTCACTTTGACCATGTATGGTCCTGTGCCACACATGAAACTGAAATGGTAAAATTATGGGATAACGGAATAAGCAGAAATCACTGTATTTCTGTTGCCATCACTCCAATCACAGGCAACAAATTCTCATCATTCAATCTTCATGCTTTTCTGAGAGAAACTCTTTAATCCAGAATTTGTTCAGACAAGACCGTGGACAAAATGCATGTTATTCCACTCCCTTGTTATTATTTTTCCAATATATGTCATTATCTAAACTTCAATCATTATAGGAATACATAGAAGGTGTATTCCTCACCCCACAATCTAATACTGAAAATAGCATAAAGTGGGTAAAGATGAGAAGGCTCTTGTCTTCTGTCTGCTCTGCAACAGTTGATTATTCAATAACAGCAATAATAACCAGACAGACTTTTGATCTGTATGCATCCTTGGGTGGGTATCTTAGCTTGTACTAAAAATGCACCCTTCCCCTCTTAAATACACTATTACCCTCAATATTATAGCTCCTGAGTCTGGTCATGCATTTGGGAAAAATAGAGAAACTAAGGGAATAATGAGAGTAAAATAGGAAAGAGGTCTCAGCAGTTCCATAAGCAATTTCTGAGGTTCTCTTCAATGTCATGTAAGGGAATGGAAGCTTTGGCATTGGATACCTGGTTTCAAATGTTGGTTCCATCACATACTTAAGTTAGTTAAACACTTTGTGCCTGTTTTCTTATCTGTAAAATGGGGTCAATAACAAATACCCTAAAGAATTATCATCAGGAGTCAAAGAACAATGCATGTACAGCATTTAGCACAATGTTAGGCAGAGAACAAGTGCTCAATAGATGTCTGTCATTGCTGTGATTCTCTCAGAAAAGCGTCCCTTCTGACTCCAAGCCAACAGAACAACAAGCAGGCTGAAGTTAGCCCTGAACACCCACGTCTGAACAATCAGGGGAATGGCTCATCTATCTCTTGGCTCAGTAAAGCCTTCCAAAATGTGCATGCACACATGCACATACATGCACTCACACATTCCTAGCAAAATGATAGAATAGCAGTTCGCATATAACTAAGATTCAGTCACATACATACTTAAAGACTTTTCACAAGCAACTTATTATTTAAGAAACAATGGGATTCACAAATTCTCAATTGAAGGTATTTGGCTTAAACATCAGTGCCAATTACAAATGCTATTTTGGGGACATGACCATGTATAGGATATCTTCCATAAAAGGGAAAATATTAATTTCCATTTTAGTCTGTGTCTAAAAAGAGTGTCTCACTTAATTTTACAAGTGGAGAGCAATATCTCCACGTTTTGTGAATATCAGGTCCCTCCCTATCCAGTTAGATCCAGCTGCTTAGCACTTTTGATTGTTCTTGACAGTATTCCTTGACACTCAGTATCCATTCCTACCCTCTTCCATGTACTTGCCTATGTGCAACAGGGATGGGAAAAGTAAAAACTCTATTTCCCAGGCTCTCTTACAACTATGATTCTGGACATGAATTCCATTCAGCCAATGAGATGTACTTGCACAACATTTGGAAGGTGGGAGAGAGGCAAAGACTATCTTCCCACTGCTCTTGTCACTGTAGGTTAAATGTCATTGGTCATCCCTGAACTCCATGGGGCAGAGAGGTAGTCAAGGCAACAACAGTGGTGACAGGGACTGGAGCAGCAGCTTCCTAGCCTCTGGATCCTATTTACAGTGGTACCTCCTGATCCTGACATTCTAGTCCTTCTAAGTATTTTAAAAGCACTGAACCCTGACTAACACAATTCCCTGGTACTTTAAAAAACCTTTCTATCAAAATACTTTAATAGTAGTAAGATATGAACTTGACCTCTTTGAGCTCTAGAAATGTAGCCCCAAGTGAGCCCTTGCATGTGTTAAATAGCTAAGGCTCATGTTTTTTATTTCGAAAATTAATGCAAAATTTGAATTCTGCTTCATAAGTCATTATTATTTTAATAGGAGAGTGTTTTTTAATTATTTACCTTCAAATAAAACATGTCCTGGAGAAAAGCGAGCTATGCTTATTGTGTATTGCACATCAGTGGTTGCCAAACTAGGATTTACATCAGTATACACACAAAGGAACATTAGCTACAGGGAATCAATCCCCACACTAGAACTTCAGAATGAGACTTTCTGAAAATGCATGGTGGACCACGGAATCTGAATTTCTAAAAGCCCTCCAGTTGATTCTGATGTACAGCCAGATTGAATCATCACAAATATGTGCCTGGACTATATTCCCTCAGTTTCTCCAAAGAGATATTTTTCAGTGGTTGAGCTGTGATTTGATATTTTGGCTGTCCTTTTATAGAGGGCAAATGGAGAAAATATTAAATCAAAGGTTTCTTTGTCATTTTTTAAACATATAAAAAAAGAAACATGTAATATGTCACTCAATGTTGCTTATATAAGATACGATACATTAAATTTCTGGTAATATTCTACATTTAGTATAAATATAAACATACATATAAACATAAACAATAGAGACAACCTATTTGCCTTTTTAGCTTGGGAACCAGAAATCTCAGAGCTAAATTTATTCCATATTCCTAGTATAGTTATTTTTCATTCCCTCTAAATGGTTTCTTCTAAATAGTATGTTTTTTTAGCTTGTATATATTAATTTTTATTGTTCCACTTCAGGTCTTTTAATATTACAATCAGCATCAAATGTAGAGAGGATATAATTTATAAGTTAATTAATTGTCTTTCTTTGGCTTTGGTCTGTTCAAGATGAATGACAGAACTGATTATACTGGGCAACGATTATATTCAGCATATGACGGTCTCTGAGGATTATGCCAACATATGCTCCCTTTACATTATTATTTATTCAGATTAAATTCTCATTAAAAAGATCCAGACAACAGAAAAATATGTAAAGTGAAAATGTAAGTTCCCTTGTAATGCAATGCTACTCCTTCCCTCACAATAAGAATAAACCACTTTGGGGGAAGCCAGGATGGCTCAGAGGGTAAAGCGCTCACTTTGAAGCCCCAGAAACTGAGGATCAAATCCTGGCCCTGGCCCATGAGGGCCCATATACTGAACTGGGGTGTGCTTCCCATGCGACAGCCTCCCAGTTCAGTTCTTGCCCCAGTTTTTGAGGGGGCATGACTCCCATGCAGGAGGCCCCCAGCCAGTTCCCACCTTGTGTGTCCCCCACCCACCCATGTGGAACAATCAATCTTGTAAAAAACTGATGATGTACACCTATGGAGACTGCTTTGGGTCCTCCCTCTTCTCTGTCTCTGTCTCTGTCTGTCTCTGTCAAAAACAATAAAATAAATCTTTAAAGAAAAGAATAAAAGCACTTTAATCAAATTAGTGGATGGGCTCTCAGATCTTATTTTCTATACACATAGTAGCAAATACATGTTTCAAAGAAGTACCATACTTTACATATTTTCTGTAACTTGCTCTGTTCCTCTTGCTATTCAGTTTTGATATCTTTCCATGTTAATATTTATGAATCTGTCATAATTTTCAACATCTATACACAAGCGATTGTATAGATAAATCATCATTTATTTCACTAGTTCTTTACTGAACACAAGCTCTTTTAGCCAACAACATAACATGACATGCTGTTCCCATTGGGAATGCAGGCGGAAAGAAATTAAAAATTCCTTTCTAAGGACATGACCATTTTGCATAGTTTCTCACTTTTAGTCATATTGCTAACTACTAGTAGCCCATAGTCCCTCAATAAGGAATTTTGTAACTAATGAAGTTGAGAAAGCAGGAAATGATATGAACCCAAGAAATAATACTTTGAAACAACTACACACTACCAACCCATATTAAATAGGCATTTTATCTTCTCTTGGTTAATTCTAATACATGATCCCTTTTTAAAATTCCATACCAGGGATGCCAGGGTGGCCCAGCGGGTTGAGTGCTCACCTTTCAGCCCCAGGGTTTGGGGATCAAATCCTGGCACTGGCCCATGTGGACCCATATGCTAAACTGGGGTGTGGCCCCAGTTCGGTTCTCTCCAGGGCGAGCGTCCCATGTGGGAGGCCCCCAGTTTGGTCCCAAGCTTGTGGGGGTGTGCCTCCCATGTGGGAGGCTCCCATCCCAGTTCCCACCATGAACGCCCCCCTCCACCTGGGTGGAATGAAACTATGTCAAAAACTGATGACGTACAATTATGGAGACTGCTCTGGGCCCTCCCCCTTCTTTCTGTCTGTTTCTCTTTCTCTCTGTCTCTCTCTGTCAAAAACAATAAAAATAAATCTTAAAAAAAAATCCATACCACCCAGATAGCCAGATCAAGGCACTTAGCAGGGATTTTCTTTTACAATCAAGTCAATATACATTTTTTTTAAGACAGCTATCTATCTACCAAGTTGTTTTCAATTCCACAGAAAATAAAGTCCACTCTGTGATTAATGCATCAAAAGGAGAAGTGTTGTATGGCTTGGCTCTCACATTGCAAGCTGCTCACATTGCCATTTGCGGAAACCTAGTCCTGTTACAAACCAGGAACTCTTGGAGAGAAACAAGAGGTACAGGTGACACCCACAGGAGACCAGAAGTTTTCTGTAATCACAAGAAGTTTGGCTCATGTTACCCTAAAAAAGTAACCCTTTTGACAATATTTATAAAGAGCAAGTTTTAAATGTCTAGTCTCTCCATTGACCAATAAACTATTTTTCTGTGGGGAGTAAATAAAATATTATAAACAGAGGCAAATGATGGGTCATGTTTGGTAGAGACTTGTTTTACGTGACCACAAATATTTTGCTAAATATGTGGGATTGGTGAGTGGGGTTGAGGAGGGACACATAAATGTCACATTCACACCTAGGTCTGACTCCCATCCATCCACATCCACTTATTATTGTATCAATTTATTTAACAAACACTCATTGCCAGGTCCTTCACTAAACTCAAACACTTTCAGAGAACTAGTTAGAGGGAAATGGCTTAAATTACTACCAACTGTGATGTTGAGAAATCATTCACCTAGTCCTTCCTTCCTTCCTTCCTTCCTTCCTTCCTTCCTTCCTTCCTTCCGTCTTTCTTTCTTTTTTTGACAGAGGGAGACAGAGAGAGAGAGAGAGAGAGAGAGAGAGAGAGAGAGACACAGAGAGAGAGACAGAGAGACAGAGAGAGAGACAGAGAGGAAGGGGAGGGAGGGCCCAGAACAATCTCCATAGTTGTATGTCACTAGTTTTCAATATAGTTTCACTCCACAGGTGGGCACAGGGCTGTGCAGGGCAGGAACTGGGCCGGGGGCCTCATGGGCTCCAGCAAGAACTGAACTGGGGGCACATCCCAGTTCAGCATATGGGTCCACATCGGCCAGGGCTGGGACTCAATCCTCGGACCCCGGGGTTGCAAAGCGAGCACTCAACCCAATGAGTCATCCCGGCATCTCCTCGTACTACTTTCTTGAACCGCTAAAGATTTTAAGTTTTGGGGGTGATAACCAATACTCTGAGACATAGCAAAAGTTGTAAATATTCTTATCAGAAAAATGCTCATACAGACAGCATTTTAGATATATTTTGAAGAGTTTTGGGGATCAAATTTAGCAAAATGGTTTATTTCAATAAAAACAATCTGTAGAATGATATGGCCAAATGGTTTTTTGTATTCATAATTTTCTACAACTTTTCAGATAAAAGTATTCATAAAGTAAACACGATCCTTTGTTTGATCTCACAGCCTGCTTTTTAAATTAGAAAATAAGTTCAACTTATAAAAGGCTGCAAAGACACAGGCAAAGAGTGTTCCTCTACTGCCATCTAGTGGGATTTTGTTGAAAAAAAATCATAAAAGATTATGAAAGTTTCTTCTATTCACTTTCAAAACTCATTTGCCCCTCATTTATATTTGCCAACTTTTAACATCTGGATACACCCATTCCATCTCACAATACACCCACACCCACACTTCCTTTTCCCAAATCATTGAAAAGTAAGCTATTTTCAACATAATACTTCACCACAAAATATTTCAGTATGCATCACCCAACAAAAGATCACCCTATTTAACTACAAATTACAACTTTAGCAAACAAAAAAAAAAAAAAAAAAAAAAATTCAACATCTAGGATTCAGTCTGTACTAAACTATCTTCCATTATCCCCAAAATGTTCTTCATGGCTGTTTTTTCAATCCAGGATTCACTCAATATTTACTCAGAGCATTCTGCTGTTGAGTCTCCAGTATCCTTCAATCCAGAACAATCCCCATGCCTCCCTGTTTTCTTCATGACATCAAATCTCTTGAAGAGTCCAGGTCAGTTGTCCTTCATCATGCCTCACACTGTACAATTGTCTTTTTTCTCACGAGATTCAGATCCAACATTTCCAGCAAGAACCTCACATAAATGACACTGTGTGTTTCCCACCGGATCATATGAGAGGCACACAGTGTCAGGTCAAGCTTGACCCTTTGGTTTAGGTGGTGACCACTGGACTTTTCCATTGTAAGAACACATTTTAGCCTTAATTAAAAGTAATCTGTGGAGTGATAACTGGAGACTTGTTTCCAACATTTTCCTCTGTCACGCTTATATCAACTGATGCTTCTTTCCTGAACCAATTATTACCTTGAGGTTCACAAAACAGAAATTTTCTGATTATATCATTCCTTCTATGTTTAGTAGCTGACTTTATTCTCCAGAAATAAAAACAAAAACAGAGCTTTCCTATTTTGTCTGTTCTCCTTTTGTTTTAAATATCACCATGAATTCAATGATTTTAAAAAATAATTTTCAAAGATTTATTTTATTGTTCGAGAAAAGGAGAGAGAGAGGGAGAGGGAGAGGGAGAGGGAGAGGGAGAGGGAAGGGGTAGGACCCAGAGCAGTCTCCATAAGCATACATCATTATTTGTGACATGGTGGAAGTGGGGCTGTGCAGGGAGGGAACTGAACTGGGGGCCTCCCTCATGGGAGACAAGAACCCTCACCACCATCTCAGCAGTTACCAGCTGTGTCACAATTCAGCATATGGTTTTGCACAGGCCAGCGTTGGGATTTGATGCTCAGACCTTGTGGTTGCTATCCCAGCATCCTTCATTCATGTTTGTTTGTTTGTTTGTTTAATTCAGTGCATTAGGAATATTGCCATCATTATTATTTTTGATGTTCAAATTATTTATTCCAGGCTTAGCCATTGTGTGTCTCTTCAACTTAGCTCCTGTGTTCCTGTGACATGTTTCCATGATTCTCTCATACTTTTCTTACTCTCTGGTACAGCAAGATACCCAGGCTCATGTTGTATTAATGCTTGTACTTTCCTTGAAATAAGCCAATTCTTCAAGGAAACCTGATTCATCTTAGTGGAAATAATATATAGAAACAAAGATCTGGGTGCTAGGTGTATTCACTGCTACTGGGCAGCTACTGGTACTATATCCTTTCAATTAATGTAGAGAAGGGAAAATTCACACACGTTTTAATCATGTATTCAGAAGACTTCCTCTATCATGGAGTAGCTTTGTAGTACACTAATATTGTAGCAAGAAAAAGTGGAGAAGTCAGGTTTAAAAAAATATCTTTTGTGAAGGAATCAGAGGGTGACTGATGCAAACACAGTTTGTAGAGACCAGATCCAGAATGAATGAAAGCTTGTTAAGCTTATCCTTACTTTACGCACATTACTTTCTCACAGAATATTTTTGGCATGGAGCATGAGACAAAGAAGCCAGAAAATCAGCTTTAAACCACCTCATGGGTCTGGGAAGACTGAAAATGAAGTTTGAACTTGCCAAAGCAGTTGAATGTTTAGGGACCAAGTTTGTGGAGCGATAGGAGGTCACAGAATAGACTGCGGCAGTGGGAACCAATTTTCTTCTAGAGGCATCTCCAGTTTAAGCCATTTTCTCATTTGCCCCAAGAACAGTCCCCAGCAGCACTTTCGGTTGTGTTTACCCTGAGATAACTTGTGGATTACAATCACGACCTTACCCCAAAGTTTGCCATGAAATAGCTCACTTTCATTATTATTTTCATATCAGTCTAGTATAGCAATAGTCTTTGGAAACAAATGGTGTCATTCTATTTATAGTATTCTGCTCTTAGTAGTAGTATTTGCATTTATAAAATATAGTAATTCTCAATTACTGAAAATGTCATATCCTAGAAAAAGTAGTATTCCTACGCATGAAAAAATTATTAAATACTGATCATCATATATGTTTCTGTTACATTAGGATTAGAGACAAGTTCTATTTAGAAATAACTCCAAGAACAGTTTTTATATTTTATTTTCACATTGAACACCAGTCAGATTTCCTTCAGCCTCAAAGAGCATGTTTATGTAAAATTAAATGAATGTGGCAGTGAGCTGCATTTTTTTTTTCTAAATGGAAAATGAATTAAGTTGTGCAGAGAATAAGGCGAAAAAGTCAGACAGAAAGCATCAGCAAAGCAGTGTAAGTTTGTGACAGGCTCACGGTGCTAGGGAGAAAAAAAAAAACAATTGGTCTTTATGAGTTGACAGGTAGGAGCCATATCAAAAAGCCCTGATTCTTTATTTCTTTTAATTGTTTTTGACAGAGAGAGAGAGAGAGAGAGAGAGAGAGAGAGAGAGAGAGAGAGAGAGATACAGAGACAGAGAGAGAACTGAACTGGAGGAGCTCCCCAGTTCAGCATATGGGTCCGCACGGGCCGGGTCCAGGATTCGATCCTCTGTCCCCGGGCTGCAAAGTGAGCGCTTAACCCACTGAGCCATCCCAGCTTCCTTTAAACCCTGATTCTTTGCTGGAACTCTTGAAGGGATACACCTAGAAATCGGGGTGAACCAGAGGCAAACCCAGACATATAATGACTACAAACTAGCCTTGACTACAAACAGCAAAGTCCCTAGTTGACTTAAGGTGATCTGATCCTCTGCTGTCTTTCATAGGAAAGAGGTAATTCTCTCTGGAGGAAGGTAACATGATGTGGAGCTTCACTAATCTTTTATACATAATGTTGAACATTCAATAAAAATTAACTGGCATACAAATAAATAATACCAAGAGGAAAGGGCAGAAGAAAGAAACAGAAACATACTGGAGTTAACAAATACAGACTTTGAAATAAATGTGAAGAATAGCTTTAGGAAACTAGATGGCAAGAGAGAGATTTCCACCATAGAACTGAAAACTAGATAAAATGTCGAGGGGAAAGGTTGGAATGGAAAACAAAATAATTAAAATTAAGAACTCAAGAGATGGATTTAACAACAGACCTGGCAAAGCTGAAGACATGATTATGCATGTAAAAGAATGATCAAGAGATAATATCTAGAAAGAAGGGAGAGCAAAAAAATGGAATTTTTTTAAACTAACATCAGTACACTTGGGAGACTCGGAAAAACAAAAGCAAGAGAATATGTCAGAAGTAGCTCTAAAGGAAGTAGACAAATACCTTGAGAAACACAACTCAATAAAACTGACACAAGAAGAAAAAGTCTTATGTCTATAAAAGAAATGAAACTTGTTATTAAAAACCTCACAGCAAAACAAAGGCCTAAATGGCTTCACTAATAAATTCTTTCAAACACTTAAAGAGAAAATAATATTTATCTTTTTTTTAATTATTATATTTTTATTTTATTATTATTTTTAATATTATTATATTTTATTGTTAAATTTAATGGGGTGACATTGACATTGGTTGGTAACAATTAGATAGTTTCCTGATGCACAACTCCACATCACATCACCCATGCATTGCATTATGTGCCCAGCTCCCAGAATCAGGTCCC
>PVKE010050120.1:0-11043 GCA_004027555.1 Craseonycteris thonglongyai | reverse complement strand
AAAATGGAACTCTAGATGGAGCAGTTCCCCCTCCTTGAATTTTCTGTGGCGTCTGATACTGATTTCACTGGATAGTGACGATTACAAACATGACTCGTAGTCCTATAATGGGAAATAGAATTGAATGTTTTACTACTTACAAAATAGAACCTGACTCTCTGGGTGGGATTCACCTAAAGAGGGGAACGTAGAAGATTATGTGGAAGAGGCAAGGCAAGGAGAAGAGTTATAATAGGAAGAATGTTTAAAGGGTCTCCAAAAACACAGAGTGTACTATAAAATATGATACATGGCACAAGCTCCAGGGTCCAATGGCTGGAATTGGAATCTAGGCTTCATCATCTACTACTTGTAACACCCTAATCCTCAGACTTTCCACCTTTAAAATTATATTCTAATTATATCTGACACATAAGTTTTTCTTAAGGGTTAAAGAAACTAATCCTTGTTAATTTCATAGACTACAGTAAATGTTCAATAAATATTAGTGCTACTGCTGCTAGTGAAGATGATCTATCATCTCATAGCATAAACCTGAAGCACCACCTATGTTGAATAATGTTAGAATCCACCAGAAATAACCAAGAACAATGATGTATTAGACTTCCTTCTGGAGAAAGCGCATCTCATCACCTAACAGTGAGCTTCCTAACTTCAATGCAGAAACCCAAAGTAAGATACCAGCTTCCAGAAACTGTCCGTTCTAAGCTTGTATAGACTCATTTTCTTGTCTCCCTCTTTTAGCTTTCATTCTCCATCCTTTCTCTCTTCGTTTACTCTTCTACTTTGTACTCTATTTTCCAGTGTTTTGAAACCTCTGCTCCTCTCCCCATGTAAGGATCCTGTCGAGACAGACTAAGCCGATCTGTTTCCTCTATACTTTAAACACTGGGGGCCAAGAGGGGAAAATGTTTCCTTTGGGTGAGTGCCAAATAACTACAGGGAGTGGGGGTGGGGGGAGTGAAAGGGGGAGAGTTTTTAATGACACAGTAAGAAAGAAAATATTTGGGTTTCATTTTAATTGAACTTTTCTTAAGCTCACTACATTTTAGTAGGTGGAAAAAATTCAGCATATGAGAACACTGGGAACGAAAATACACATAGCTCTGGCCTTACACACAGAAATGAAACAAGCAAATTGGTCAAAAGGAAGTCTAGTAGAGGCATCTTATGGGAAAAGTTGCCCCACCAAAAATCTGAGCTTAGCAGCACTGCCTTTATCATTTCATTCTCATGATTAGTTTAGAACATGTTTGATTGGCCCATAAAATTGACAAGATAGTAAACAAGTTCATTACTTTAAATATATTTCTCTCTGTTGGGTCCATTCCAGTATCTAGATGAGCAAGATTATGGAGTGTCACACCCCAGTTAAACCTGAAAAAGTGAACATTGTGAAAGAAGGTGGCTTCCCTCAGTAGGTGACTTTAGAAATAGCTAATTTTGTCAGTTTCCTAAGCATTAACTATATGCTAGGTACTGTGCTAACCACTTCATACAAATGATCACATTTAAACCTCCCAGAATCTCTGTGAAGAGAGAATTGTTACACCTATTTTACTACAATGGTTGATATCAGGCAATTTATTGGAGTCACACCGGTGATGAGTAATGGGGCTGGGATTTTAACCCAGGCCTTAGGACACCAAAACCCTACATTTACACATCAGCATCTGATACCACCTCACCCATCCAGATATCTACTTCTAATAATTCCTAAAAAGAATATCTTAAAATGTATGAAGACAGCAGAGTAGCTGAGAATGAGAACTCTCTGTGTGTGTATGTAGCATAATTAAAAGACATATATAGTATTACTGTTCTATTAAATGAATCATAGTAAGACCAGGATAGAAACATCCAGATCCTCCTAGTAGTCTGGGTTAAAAGAATTTTTTTTGTTTTTGTTTTTTTCTTAAATTTCTCTTCTCACCAGTTTATCCAGCTTTTCCTAATCAATTTCTGTATAATCTACCAATCCTTACATCCCATCTGTGCCTCAGTTTTATTATCTATATGAGCAGTACTGAATTCAGAGAGTTATCAGGTTTAAGACAATCAATGTACTTAAAACACTTGGAAGAGTACCTGGCATATCACTGGTATATTGAAAATGTTACCTATTAGCATGATGTCATTTCCTTGAATGCAAATGATTCCCATATTTTTTAAGATTTATTTTACTGTTTGAGAGAAGGTGAGTAACGGAGAGAGACAGACAGACAGACAGACAGAGAGAAATGGAGAAGGCCCAGAGCAGTCTCCATACTTGTATATCATTAGCTGTGACATGATTTCATTTCACACCGGTGGATGTGGGGCCGCACGGGGTGGGAACCAGGTTGGGGTCCTCCTGCATAAAAGATGAGAGTTTTTACTACCATTCCCACTGGTTACTAGTTGTGCTGCAGTTCAGCACATAAGTTTGCACAGGCTGGGGCTGGGATGTGATCCCCAGATCCTGCAGTTGCAAGGCAAGCACTCAACCTGCTGAGCTACCTTGGCACCCCCTCTCCCCCCGCCCCAAATCATTCCCATTTGCAGAAGTGAGTTTAATCTTTGTTGATGTACTTACCTGAAAATATAGACTCTAATCATGATATTGCCAAGGAGACCTTACTTTTCTCCGCTGCATCTGTAAGCTTCTCTTACCTGGTTGACAAAAAAGTGCCCAGAAAAGGCTCCTTCCCTGTCCGTAGCTCCCTGTAGCTCTTCGTGATCCTCTGAGGAGTGTGAGGGTATGTGTTCTACACATTCTGCCACACTGAGACTGGAGTTGTTCTCAAGGCTAGTGGTAACAAGAACCACCTCCTATCTGTGGTCAAAGCTAAAAATTGATTCCTTTTCTTATTTCATGAGGCCTGTGTATGTCTACAATCCCCTGGAATGAAGCAATTCAGGAATGCTCCTATTTAATGTTAAGCTTACACAGGCCTTGGAAACATATATAAAGATACCAATCCCAAATTGGTCTGCCTTTGCCATACATCTTCAAAGAGGGCTTTTTATCTACTGTATAGCTTCCAGACTCACAAGAGAGAGTTGGTTTCCAAACACCATGCCTATTTCAAGTACCCATGAAGTCTTAGACTCTTCACATTGAATCATCCAGGACAATGCTTCCTATCTACAGATGAGAAAACTGAGATTAGAATGGGTTAATTTAGTGCCACTGGTAATATTTTTCCTCTGATACTTTTGTCTAATCAAATTTCTCTTTCCTGGATTATAAAGGTTTCCCATCCCTCTCTAATAAAGATATTGCTAAATTTTCTAGCTAAAATTCATCAGTTTATCACTTGTCTTAATAACATTTGGAGGGTGGGAGGGAGTTTTCATTTTAATGTTTTTGAATTTTTCTTTTCTCACTTATTTTTAACTCCATTGTTCCCCAAAAGGCATTCTGATTTTATAGGTCAAATATTACATTTTGGCAATTCTATGTTTCAACCAGATGCTAAAAGTCAAATGTAATCTCTATTTCCAATTTTACATAGTTATTAATAATGCACATTTTGTTTCTTGCTTCTATATTTTCTTGGCATACAATATACTTTAAAGTACATATTATAAAGTCAAAAGCTTTACTGTGTAAACAGCAGTAAAACATGTAGAGATATGAACTAGTGGCCCATTTAGTATACCCCTTGAATTTCAGTCTCTCAAAACACACACAGGGCACCTATTTGGAGTCCATAATACTGCCCTGCCTTGTGTGACACAGACACAGTAAGGCACCAGGTTCAGAAATCAATCCACTACAGAAGCCCAAACCTGTGGTGTGACTAAGAAGAGACCAGCAAATTAAATCTGCAGCAACATGAGGTGCCTGGCAACAACACTGGCAGCAGCCCGGGCTTGGGCAGGTCAGAGGTCATAGTGGACCCTCCCATATGTTTCCTCTCTCCTAATCAGGACCAACAGGTCCTTGGTTTGTAAACAGTATACAGAGAGCCCCAAGTGTGTGATGTCAGTGTGTTGGTGACAGTGCAACAGAGGGTGTGAGACGTGTCAGGGAAGGTGACCATTGAGTCCACATTCATCCCCACAGAGAAAGTCTCACATGCGACTAAAACCACGTTTAAATTACTTGCACAGGCAGTAACTCAGAAACAAATTGCAGGCCCCATCAAACATTTCTTATACTGATGCATCCATAAGACAACCTACAGGGGATTCCCACAGAGTGATAAAAGTTCATGAGTGAAGTGACTAAAAGCTGCTTCAAATCCAACTTTAAAAAATGTGAACAGGGGATGCCCGGATGGCTCAGAGGGGTAAGCACGCATCTTGTAGCCCTGGAGTCCAGGGATTGAATCCCGGCCCCAGTTGGTTTGGACCCAGATACTGAACTGGGGTGTGCCCCCAGTTCGGTTCTCACTGGGGTGAACTTCCTATGTGGGACGCAGCCAGTTCCTGCTCTGCGCAGCCCCATGTCCACCTGTGGAGTGAAACTATGTAGAAAACTAATGATGTACAACTATGGAGACTGCTCTGGGTCCTCCCCCTACTGTCTATCTGTCTGTCTGTCTGTCTGTCTGTCTCTCTCTCTCAAAAACAATAAAAATAAATATTTTAAAAAATGTGAACAAAGTAATAACTGAGTAGCACTCTCCGCAGGACCCATAGCCAATTATTTCAATCCAGTGGTGTTACACGTAGAAGCAAAATCTGCCTCTGGGCTAGGGGACAGAAGCGCCACCAAATCACGGTTTCAGGCCCCCTTTGATTTAAGCTGCACTTGTGTCACCTTGAGCATATGGCCCCACTGAGACTCAATTAGTTTCCTCATCTACAAAATAGGAGGTACCTAAGTCACAGTGTTATTGTGAGACACAGTGGCACCTGGTCATTAATGGTCTTGGAGCTTAAAGAACCATGCCAAGCATGTATGAGTTCAGAAAACAACTAAAATTAACAGTTATTTAGCGCTTGCTCAGTGTCAGGCACTCTTTTAAGAATTTGATGCATATCATTTAGTTAATGCTCTCAACAACACAAAAACAAGCACTCATATCTGCGTTTTATAAATGAGGAAACTGAAGCACTTTTAGCAAGGGGAGGAGTCAGGCCTCTAACCCAGGCTATCAACGGCTCCACACCAATAAATGATGACGGCTGTCCTGAGAATGACTCACACAAGACAAGAATCTATCCACAAACCTACCAAGTTCTTCTTTTCCGCCCCCTCTGACTCCCTTCACTCCATAGAACCCACTCTCCTCGGACTCTGAGGGGAACCCAGGTCTTTTCGGAGCTCCTAAACCCTGCAGGCATTGCTGAGGCCAAGCTAAACTCTTCTGGGCTGAGGGGAGATCAATTCGGAGTCTCTTCAAGCTTTGCTCTAGGCAGTGAGTCTAACCTTTATTTTGTAACTGATTTACTCTACCCAGCCGTCAGCTTTGGCTACCTTCTATGAGAACAGGGTAGACTCAGGAAGTACTTGGCTGGCCAACCAGAAAATTAAATAAGAAAGTCATCAGTCCCTGAAGCCTAATTCTCAAATGCCAAACAATTTAGAACAATGAGTCACTCTTTCAAAATAGAAATACTTGTCAACTGGAGTTTAAGTTCTTACAACATAACATAGCATAACAGTTAAAAACACAGCCTAGAAGCCTAAATTCTAGTCCCAGCTCTGGCTGGGTGACCTTGAGAAAGTTTCTTAACCTTTCTGTGCCTCATTTATCACATGGGAACAATAATAGGCCCTACCTCAGAAGGTGCTGTGAGGATTCATGACTTAATATATGTAACTACTTTAGAACATACCTGGAACAGCAAAAGGGCTATACAAATATTAGATTTCCTTGTTAATTTATTGTTTTATTTCAGTACATGTATACCAATTTGCAGCATTGTCTTTCAAAAATAACTTTGCTGATGCTTTAGTCCTTCTGAAAATGGTTTCCTTATTTTTACCATCTCTCTACCAGCCACCACCCATCTCCTATAAAGCCCCTCACTATCATCTCACCTTTTTCTTAAGCAAAGGAAATCACATTTAAAAGCCTCACAGAATTACAACACCCAAATGTTCATAAAAGTCAGGAAATGCAAAAGTTAGAATTCTCCGAAGACATGAATTCAGAATCATGGCTCTGACATAATATTCCAGAGGGCTCCATGTGGACTCCTCAAGTTTCAGGTGGTGAGCTTGGAGGCCTTCATGAATTGCACCCTGCTCGCAGCTGCTTCTGTCTGCTAGACAGGGTCCCCAACCTCTGGGGCCACAGACTGGTCCCCGTTGGTGTCTTATTAGGACTGCACAGCAGGAGATGAGGTTCCAGGAAACCAGTGAAGCTTCATTTGCATTTACAGCTGCTATCCATGGCTCGAATGACCACCAGCACTCCGCCTCCTGTCAGATCAGCGGATATATTAGATTGTCACAGGAGCACGAACCCTATTGTGAACTGTGCATGCAGCGGATCTAGGTTGCGAGCTCCTTATGAGAATCTAATGCCTGATGATCTGAGGTGGAGTTGAGGTGGTGATGCTAGTGCTGGGGAGTGGTTGCAAATACAGATGAACATGAGCAGAGCAGTTTGACTGCACAGAGACCATCATAAATCAATTGCTTGAGCATTCCTGTCAGAACCCTATGAGTGGTAAATGACAATTAAGTTCATCTGGTGCTTGGATCATCCCGAAACCATCTGCCCCAACCCTGAGTCCAGTTTGTGGAAAAACTGTCTTCCATGAAACCGGGCCCTGGTGTCAAAGAAGTTGGAGACCACTGTTCTAGAATGCTTTTAGGTATCAGCCGACATCTGGATTTGCCATTTCAAAGGAACGTTACCCTTGCTCCTGACTGAGAATCACCTCAGATAGCAGAGGTTCTCAGACTTACGGGAGCATCAAACTGCTGGGCTCCACCACAGTTTCTGACTGTAGTTCTGGGGTGAGGTCTGATAACTTGTGTTTCTGACAAGCGCCCCAATGCTGCTGCTGCTGCTGCTGCTGCTGCTGCTGCTGATGATGATGATGATGATGATGATGATAATGCTGATGCTGATGCTGATGCTGCTGCTGCTGCTGCTGCTGCTGCTGCTAATGATGATGATGATGATGATGATGGTCAGGGCCGCACTTTAAGAAGCAGCGCCACTGACTTTTCTCTCCCCTCCAAACACACATCCTTCCCCTCAAATCCCAGACTCGTTCCAGCTGCACCAAAATTGAATAAAAAGTTCTGTATATGTCACTGCTCCATTTTTTGAGAAATGGAAAACACATTTTATTCAAATCCCAACACAGCTTGACAAAACAAGACTCACCTGATTTCAGCTGCTTCATTCAGTCCACTCACTCACCCTTATCCTTCCAGTCAGTTCCAGCCTCTATGTTTGCACAGATGCTCAGGGTTGTGTGTATGTTTCTACATCTCCAGCCTTGCTTGTTTACATGTACACCTTTGTGTTTCTCCTTCTCTCCCATTAAACCGTAAAGTCCTTGAATGTCTTTCTAAGGCTCCACAGCACCTGATGCTGAACACACAGTGGGTGTTTAATAAAATGCAGTTGACTGATAAGTGCCCACTATTTTATTGTACCTGGTAAGCAAACTAAAGAAACAGATATTACCATGAGAACTTTAAACTTTGCATCAGAGACCAAAGCATGTTTATTTTTGCAGCATTACTGCAGCCAAAAGATGACTTTCTGCTCATATATAAATATGCGATGTGTTGCCAATGAACATTTTAAATGCTTTGATGTCATTCGCAGAAATAGCATCTGTGCATCTTCTCACAGAGTTATCAAGATGAGTAATTTAATATAGGGGAATATGTTGCATCCTATAGAGAATTGTAAGAGGGGTATCAAGTTCTGGAACTATTAGTGTCGTTGCAATCAACTTTTATTTTATGGACCGTTCTTGAATGTACACCAACTACATCAAATCTTTTCAGAAATAAAGGAATGGCATTAGCTCCGAAGGCCATCAACAAGATTATTTTCTGAGAGTTAATAATTACCCCAAAGGTTATTATTATTGTGTACTGATTTACAAATCACATGAACTTAAATCATCAAAGAATGAGATCATTATTGTTTTACCTATTGACCAGCCAAAAGTTGATTTGTACCAAGTTAAGGACACAATATATCAACACTCTTTTTCAAGCAAGCAGAGGCTATTCGGGAGCCAAAGCCTAGACCTCAATGTCCTCTGAGGTCTAGAATATACATTAACCATAATGACAATGGAGGTTAAATATTTACCCAATGCTGTTGAAAGAAGTCAGTGTTCTAACACTTTCCATTTGATGTGTCGACGTGTGGCCTTTTAAGGTTTTTTTGGGGTTTTGTTGTTTTTTAAGATTTGATGCTACATTTAACCTTATTCTGATCCTATTTTTTTCTGATCTTTAAATTAAGGAGAATTTTGCTAGTGCATTCTGAACACTTGGTTTCTTTCAGCTTAAATCTTTCTAAAGTTCAACTAGGGACCGATAATTAGTTCTAACTGAGAATAAGTATAGGCTGTTTCTGAATTTTTGAAAAACTGATTTCATGCTATTGTTACTTTCATGATAAAATGTAGTAACATCTGGGTTGATTTCTTTTCCTTGTCTGATTCCCAATGTAGCTTTTATCCACCCAAGTCAGGTCTTATTTTATAAAAGAAGCTGTAGTTGTGCACTTGACCTAGTTTCTTCTTACACATACTACATAATTACAGGCAGCACACCACTCCCCCTTGCAATAAATTAATCTTTTCCCTCAAAGAAATTAGGATAGTAGAAGATAAAGGGTATTCTTTTTGTCATTAAAAGTTAGAATTACGTTTTGCCATATCACGTATAGATTTCCAGCCAGTGAGACTCTTTTTCAATTAAAAAAAAATTTTTTAATTGAGATGTTATTGACATATAACATTGGGTAGGTTTAAGGTGTAGGGCATATTGATTTTATACATTTGTATATTGCAGTATAATCACCATGGTAGTATTAGATAATAATTCTATCACATTACATAATTATCATTTTTTTTTTGTGATGGGAACAATTTAGATATATTGTCTTGGGGATGCTGGGATGGCTCAGAGGGTTGTGTGTCTGTCTTGCAGCCCCAGAGTCTCAGGATCAAATCCTGGCCCCAGCCTGAGCATATCCATACGATGAACTGGGATGTGGCCCCAGTCCAGTTCTCACCCGGGTGTCTCCAGTTCACCCCTGATTCACGGGGGCGTGCCTCCCATGCAGGAGGCCCCCAGTCCGATTCCTGCCCTGCGCAGCCCCGTGCCTACCTGTGGAAGGAATCTATACAGGGGAAAAAAAAAACAAAACGAATGATGTGCAACTATGGAGACTGCTCTGGGCACTACCCCTTCTCTCTGTCTCTCTATCTCTGTCAAAAACAATAAAAAATAAATCTTAAAAAAAAAAAAAAGATATATTGTCTTAGCAAGTTTGATGTCTATACTATAGTACTGCTGTCTATAACCACTATGCTGTGCAGTAGAGCACCAGGCTCGATTTACCTACTAGTTGCAAATTTGTACACTTAAACCCTGTAGCCCCTGGTCACCACTATTCTACTCCCTATTTTTACGAATTCAGCTTTTTTAGATCCCACATGTAAGTGATATCATACAGTATTTGTCTTTCTGTGTTCAAGACAATCAGACTCTTGGTTTATTGAAGCAACTTTAAAATCAAATAGGCAAGTGCTGCCCATTAAATAAGCCACAAGCAGGTTTGGTCAAGAAAATAGGGAATATAATCCTGATTTTCCTCTGCTTTTCCAGAAGCAGAGTTAAACTGACTTCAAAGGAAGCTGATATTTGGATCAATTCCGAGAAGATGAGAACTCAATCCTGTTCAACCACTGCCGGAAACTGTGGATAATATGAAAGTAATAGTCAACACAAACCTAGTCTTCAAGAAAGTTATAGATCATTAAGTGGATGATAAGAAGTCAAAAGCACTTGTGGCAAAGTATTTTTATTCTTCCAGGATTTTATTGTGGTTCATTTTGTAAACTATGCTGAGTTTCCAGTTAACAGGCACCTCCTAGACTTTGGCATTAGTAAAAGACAGTAATCAGTGGTGCAATTAAGCAATATGTTTTCATTAATAAACAGATTTTTTTTAAAGCTAGTTAATGTTCTGTAGTGAAGAAATTTTTAATGAGAAAAAAAATTTTTAATATTTTTGTTTACTAAGTTTAACTTTGTGGCTCAAAAAAAATCTAGATCTTAAATGAAAATATCTGGAACTCATGAGCCCATTTTGTGTGTTTCACTTACAGGAGAATGCTGGTCACTTAGAGTATCTGCAATTGGGCGTCAGTTCATCTACACAAGATAAGATTCATAGAGAGTTTGAGCTCTTCACATACAAATTAATTAGGGCTTAATCTTCCATAATTTTTTTGCATGTTTCACATTTGTGCCTATTTTGTTAGTTTGTTTTATTCAGTTGTTGCCTTTTGCAAAATTAGTTTCATCCCCATGTAAAAGTCTTCTCAAGTTTCCAAATATATAATTTCATCCATTAGTAAACTTTCAGAATCTCTCCAACTGTATTTCCATATATTTCTGAAGACATGTTCCTTTGAAATGTAATGCTTTTGTAGAAACATGCCTCAGAGACTGACAAATTCAAAGGTGGTGCTCACCACTGCTTTGAGGGTGCTACGTAGGGTGATGAATGTTACTTGGCAATATGGTGAAAAGTGCTCAGGAGCTTTAGAGTCTGACCTGGGTTCAAGTCCCAGATCCACTCCTCAGCACCTGTGTGATCTGTAAGATTTTACTTAACTCTTCAAGCCTCACATTCCATATCTGTAACAGGAATGGTAATAACCTCATAGAATTATTATAAAAATTTAAGAAGATAGGGGAAAGCCGGGACGGCTCAGCGGGTTGAGCGCTCGCTTTGAGGCCATGAGGACCGAGGATCGAATCCCGGCTCCGGCCCAGGCAGGACCCACGTGCTGAACTGGGGAGTTCCCACAGTTCGGTTCTCTAACTGTCTCTGTCTCTGTCTCTCTCTCTATCTGTCAAAAAGTAAAATAGAAATAAATATGCAC
>PVKE010050119.1:0-11043 GCA_004027555.1 Craseonycteris thonglongyai | reverse complement strand
CCTCTCGCCCTCCCCCCTCCTCCCCTTCCCTCAGGCAATCACCAAGTTATTGGGTGTGTCCATAGGTCTCTGTGTCTTTGTAACTTTCTAACTGTGCTCTTTATACTTGGAAGTTAGTTTTGCTACATATTAAATCCTCAGCTCACACTTTCTTTCCTTGAGTGTTTTTAAACATGTTGCTCTATTTTCTTCAGGCATAAAACATTGCTATTGAAAAGTCTGATGATAATCTAATTTTTCCCCTTACAAGTCATGAGGTGTTTGTTTTCTAAGATGCTCAAATTATTTTATATTTACAGTCCAGTAGTTTTATTGAATTGTGTCTTGATGTTGGTCATTTTAGATTCTCAGGAATGCAGTGTGTGCTTTAATATGTGTTTTTAAATCCCTATTTCAGGGAAGTTTTTTGAGTTATTTTTAGTATTTGTTCTGTTTTCTTGTTTGCTTTTTTCTTCAGAAATGCCTATTAAACATTTGCTTGATTTCCTTTTCTTTCATTCAACATTTTTTATTGCCTCTTGAGTCCATTTTGTCTATTTCTTTGTTTCTTTTTCATGTTTAAAAATTCTTTTTCACGGTCTATTGTATTTCTTCTGTGACATTAGTTTCCAATACAGTTTCAGTCCACAGAAGGGCACGGGGCTGTGCAGGGCAGGAACTGAGCCAGGGGCCTCCTGTATGAAAGGCACGTCCCCACTGGGGGCGTCCTACATGGGAAGCATGCCTCGGGTGGGAGCTGAATCAGGGGCCTCTTATATGGGAAGCTCACTCTGAGGAGAACTGAACTGGGGGCACACCCTAGCTCAACATATGGGTCCGCATGGGCTGGGGCTCAGATACCATCCTTGGACCCAGGGTCTGCAAGATGGGCTCTCAGCCCACTGAGCCAACCCAGCTTCCCCGTCATTTTTGAGCAGTGTTACTGGCTAGACTTCCCAACATCTTCTAGCCATTGTGACTCCCTTGCTTGATACAGTACTGTGCAAAACTTTCCCCTTTTCAGCTGTTCTTCAGGTGGCACCCCGTGCTTTCTAGTGAATATGAGTTGGCTCATATTCTCAGGTTGCTCAGATACCACCCTGTCACTTCACTCTGTATCCTTCTACTCAGATGTGTCTACCATCTGCCCGCTTGTGTTCTGTTGGGGGCTGGGGGCTACTTATCATCCAGCTTTTTTTTTAATGTTGTTCGGGATTTTTGGTTTGGCTGTCTAGTTGTTCTGTCTGCTTTTATACTTGGATTTAGAGAGACAAAAGAAATTATACTGTTGTTGCCACCATCTTTCTTTCTCAGAGATTTTAATAAAATTTCAATTTCAAATTTTTAGGACAACCTCTTTCTCACTTGCCTATAAATCCTAAATAAGATCCCATGGCTCCAAAATATGATCTCTTTTCTAAAATTGTAAAAGTAAAAGAATTGATTTGGTGGTAGTGGGCACACTTTAAGATCCAAGTACTTTTGTAATGATTATGGGAGAGGAGGCACTTATTTATACATTGGAGTGAACTGTTTCTAAAGACCTTGACTTTCTTAATCCATTGAGTGACATTAAGAGGTGAGGGTAAGACAGTGATGAGAGATCACTTTAGAGTTGGAATATTTTGGCAGAGATCCAGCTTCTGGGTACACAGTGGACAAAAGGTGGGGATTCTTGGGCAGGGAGGAAACAGACACACTTCATATACTTTGAATTTTGCTTATCAATGACCATTCTTCTATGCTCTGCTTTGTGATGCTACTTCTGCTCTTGGCTCTCACACACCATTGCACTTGGCTTCCTATAAGGTTCTGAAAATCGTAGACCATTGGAAGGAAGGGAGAAGGGAAAAAACCTTTCTGTTTCCAGGTTCTATTAGCCACACCGCAGTAAAAGAAAAAAAACTAAGGCTCCATCCCTCAGCTTTCTTTGGCACTGCCAGTGCCAGCTATACCTTGCCCCTTGAGTGTACCATTACCAGCCATCCTGCTCTTTGCTCCTCAAACCACCACAGTACTAGTTCAGCTCAGAGGTTTTAGTGTCAGGTACGCAGGGCCCCTCTTTTCAGCTCCTAGATTGTAGAAATCTCAGCTCTTTAAGACTCAGCCTAGGTTGGCAAGTTGTTATTTATTGCAGTTTTTGGTGTCCAGCTGCCCTTAGCCCTAGGGATCGCAGTTCTTTCCAGGGATGACTGATATGTAGGTTACCTTAGTATTTCCTTCTTTGCTCTTTCACCTTTCCAAATAATTCCTACTATAAAATTTGTTCTGTTCTAAGTGCAAACATATCTTGTTTTATTCTGCTTTACTTTATTGCACTTCAGAGATGTGTTTTTTATAAATCAAAGGCAATACCTTCCACCAGCAAAAAGATCATGACTCCTTTTTTGTGATACTTGCTTGATTGAGATGGCCTGGAACTGAACCTGCAGTATCTCTGAGGTATGTCTGTACCTACTATAGTTTTTGTTTTCCTGATTGGTTATTTGAACTTGTTTTGCAAGATCTATTGGTTCTACAGCTGCTTTTGTCACGTTGGTTAGACACACTTTCCCATGAATGCATGTTGTGACATTGGTTTCAAAGGAGGGCTCATGACTGTCTTTTTATTGAGTAAGAATTATGCTTTTCAGAAATTTGGTCAACGATATATGCTTAATGAGAACTGTACATACACACATCTGAATACTATATTTGTTATTACAAAGGGAAATAACTTTAAAACTCAATATTGTTAAAGCATCTCCTATACTTAAACCATTATCCCAAGCAAATTAGATTTAGGACAAAATGTTATTTTGGAAGTAGAACAAAGGGATTAGAAGATAAAATTCTAAGCAGAAAGATTAAATAAACTGTTATCATTTCTCTACAAAAGACAGAAAGAATGTTTAATACTAAAATTATGAACAATTTTTTGGAGTATCGTAAGTAGCTAATCTATATATCCATCTTGGGAGGGCAGATGACTCTACTTCCACCACTGAGTATGGAATGGAGGCTGGATAACACTGGATTACTTGTAGGGAAGGTTGCCAGTAAAATCAGCTAGTAAGAAATAATGGGGAATCTCATTCAAGGTCTGAAAAAAAAATACTAAAGATATGTAGATATACATATATATACATATGTATATATATTAAAAAAAAATATATATGTTATGCATACTGAAAATTATTATATATATGTATTTCTTGTTTGCCTGGAATGAGTTACTGGAGTCCTGCCAAGGGCATGGGATGACCTGTTAACCTCTCAGGTTTTAGGACTGTACTTCCAAGAATTTATGATCTTTTTAGCTTTGTTCATTCCTAGCTCTTGTTTTGTTGGTGAAAAGCACACCCAGGGATCTTTATTCAGTCGGAGACACTGCTAATTGATTTTAAAAAATACATTTTGTCCCTGGTCGCTAATTGACTGATGGGACAGCTGTTGGTCTGACAAAAACCAGGCTGAAAAAGCAGTTCCCACTATAAGGTGGTCTGTTGCTAAACATGATGGCTTTTGCTGCCCATTCATACTCCCAGAGACTGGGGTAGTGTGTTATTTAAAAGCACTTCTTTACTGTCTTTAAAATAATGTCACTTTGAGTATTCATTAGGTAAAGGTTTATGATTAACCTTAAATGTTATTAACAAATTTAAAGTTTGTTATCATTGAACAATTCCAAGAGTTGAAAAGCATGAGCCTTGATCATCAAATAAATACAGTAATTCTTCAGATACTGAAAAATCTTACAGTCTAATAAGGTTTTAGTTGGTTAATCAGATGGACTGAGTCAATTATTGCCTTACAAATATGATAACATATTAAAAGAATTAAAGTTTAGTATGAAGTGAAAAATTTAGTCTTTTCCTCAAAATAGTATTGATTTATATTTGGTAGCATTGGAAAAAAACTCTTAATAATTAGTGTGACACTAATGAATAGATGAATAGATAATTGCAACACTGATTTATGAAAGTAAAACCTTATATAGAGGGTATGCTCGGATAGCTTTGCAGTTGAGTATTTGCCTTATAATTGCAAGGTCTGGGGATCGAATCCTGGTCCCAGGTAGGGCAAAACCATGTACTGAACAGCAGAGCCACAGGTAACTGCTGGGATGGCAGTTAAGGTTCTCACCACCTATGCAGGAGGCCTCTGGTGCTGTTTCTGCCCCATGCAGCTCCACACCCACCTGTGTGGAATAAGACTATGTAACAGCTAATGATGTATGACTATGGAGAGTGCTCTGGGCCCTCCCTCTCCACTCCCAACAATAAAATAAATCTTTTTAAAAAAACTTCATTTAAAGTAATACCAAATTGAAGAGCACAATTATAAGTTAAGCAAATATCATTTGTATTTGGACATCATGGAATGAACTAAAGCCAGGATGATTATGTATATATTTTTGGGAACCATACAGGTAAAATATGGAAAAGTTTTGCTTTCCATAGTATGAGAAAGTGTGATAGGTTTTAGGAAGTCAATAAAGCCTCAATAGGCATTAGCCTCTTGCAATTTATTGTGATTAGAGCATAGGTTAAGGTTAGTGTCTTAGGTTATTGCTAGTTGATTTTCAGTTCCTTCTGAGTCCCTGTGGTTGTAGCTGTAGAGGTGCATGCTGGGTAACCCAGAGTAATCTATGAAAATGCATTCTCTTACCTTTTTTTCTGCTACCTAGGTAAGGTATGACCAGACTGGGAGTCAGGAGACCTGACTTCCGACCACGATTCATGTGCTCTATAGCTATGTGATATAACCCTAAAAAAGTTATCTAATGTCTGAGCCCAAGCTTACCTGTTTGCAGAAGTGTTCTTCCTTTTCCACTTCCTCTTACTGTATTAAACATTAGTGGCTTTAATTATTTTGAAAGCGGTGGATACTGTTTAAACCCAAAGTATAACTATAACAAACACATTGAAATGCACTCTGTTGAAGTGGTGGAGGAGCCGGAGTGGCCTAAACACTTCCTGTGTCCTTTTATCTGCCTTCCTGCCCCTTAGTAGCCTTTGGGGTATTTGAAGAAACCTCTTTGAAGGTCACAAGGTCAGATGGGCTATTCGTTCCCTTAAAACTATAAGACACAGCTTTTTTCTTTTTTTAAAGATTTTTTATTTTATTGTTTGAGAGAAGGTGAGAGAGACAGAGAGAAGGGAGAAGGGCCCAGAGCAGTCTCCATAGTTACACATCATTAGTTGTGACATAATAGTTTCATTCTACACAGGGGGATGTGAGGCTGCACAGGGTGGAACCAAACTGGGGTCTCCCTCATGGGAGGTGAGAACCTTTGCTGACATTCTGGCGGTTACCAGTTGTGTTGCAGTTCAGTATGTGGGTTTGCATGGGCTGGGGCTTAATTCTTGGACCTGGCAATTGCAAGGCAAGTGCTCAACCTGTTGAGCTATTCCAGCATCCCCTATAAGACACAGTTTTAAGCTAATTTTCTTTCTGACCCAGAAAACCGTATGGTTATTTTCACAGACATATCAAAAGTCATTTGTAAATTGAAGGTTTGAACTATTCACTATCAGCCCATTATAGAATAATTCACTATATGCTTTGTCTGGATTAAGTGGGGTACAAATCTTTTTAGAAATGTATATATATATACGTGTATCTTCAGGCATGTGTTTATAATCAGAGAGGAATAGAAAGGTGATAATAAGATTTTATAAAACAGTTCAGAATCTGACAATGCTATTCAATTCAGTTCCATTCAGCGAGCATGTACGGGGCACCCACTGTGCAGAAGCTTCTGTACAAAACTTATAAGGCTCCCAAGGGTTACAAAGAGGAAAGACAGACTCTCTCCAATTTATATTTGAACCATTCCCTGTCAGAGATTTGAACTTTATAATACATTTTAAGTCTAAAAAGTGTAAGGTACCTAGGGAAAAATTGGCTTGAAACACACAGACTAAATAAATCAATAAATAAATGTCGTTGAATAGGTCAAACATCTGCGGCCATGTATAGGCAATGTAAAGTAAAACTGTCCCTGAATGAAGAGCTATTTTTCCTTCTTGTTTATTAATGTCGATCCATCTAAACTAATGGATTTAGCATGAAAGGAAGTAAGGTGGGGGTCAGGAAGTGAGAGTCACTAAATCTCAGACTTCCATCCCTCATTAATTTTAATGCTGTCTTCAACCAGTGCACGTTGGCACAACACAGCCTAAAAGCTTAATACAAAAAAAAAAAAAAAAAGATTCTGATGCTTCCTTATCATATATTCATTGATGTCAAGCATCAAATGGCCTCACAACAGTCATAATTTTGTGTATTCCCCCACCCCCAAGTGTATTATTTTAAGTTTTAAACAATTTTATCATTTATTGACCCACAATAACCCTAAGTAAAAGCAGACTTAGCTTGTCAGAATAAACTTATTTTATAAATAGGCATATAGTAAGCAATGCTTTGAATTAGTCCATTTTAATTTGGAGTTTTTGAATTTAATCTTGGGAGCCATAATTCTGTAGCCCAGGAGCACTGATTGACCACGGACCTGAGGAAATTTAGAATGTGTCTGATGGGTCAGCTGAGAGGGTTTGTGACTCTATCTATGATGGATTAGCAATTGTGTTCCGAGTTTCTCTGTGAAACACAAGTTAGAGGAAAAAAAAGACTGTTATTTTTCTTCCTTGAACCAAATAAACTTTGGCAGAACTCAAAATATTCACTTACAAGGTTAGAATAATCTTAGAAGTATAGAATCAAGGCCCGTGGAGGTCGGATGACTTGTTCAAAAATAGTAATTGGCAAAGGTGGTGTCTTCCAAGACCTCTGCCTTCCTTTCTAGTATTCTTTATATTCAGAAGATTCTTTTTAATTCCCCAGAGTCATAATGTGTGATTTAGAGTCCCATTTTATCTCTAAGAGTGCTCAAACCAAAAAACAAAACAAAAGAGTAAGGAGGCTTTTGTAAGTATAACCTAATTCTACTGCAGTTTATTGCTGCATTTTACCTTTAATCTTACCTTCACAAAAGCAAACTAAAACTTAGTGGATGCCAGAATAAAACAAAAAACTAAGAGACAACATCTTCCTATAAAAAGCCCATACAATGAATATGAAAGAAAACGAATGACTATATTTCAGATCTCTCTTCACTTCTCTTCCTCAGCCGTAGCTTACTTTCCTTCTTTCTCATGCAATATTAAAGGTCTGTACTGATGGCAAGTACACATCTCTGTTAAGAAGAGATGTGGAAAACAGCAAATTTTTCTTTTCCTTTTTTTTTCTTTTTAATATTAAGAAATTTTTAGAACATGCAAATATTAATTTGCAGTGATATAATGGTGTCTTTACTGGCTTCCTGCAGGGTTGGGCTGTGAGGGTAGTGTGTTAATTTGTGCGGGTGTCAGAGAGATGACTGCCTGGGTCTGTCACAGTCTGTATGTGACTTTAGAGGGGGCTTCTCTGGGAGGCCTGAGCCAGGGTCAGGCCAGTGGCAGGGCGGCAGAAGACAATCCTTACTCTTTGTCTCCTTTTAATAACCTAATATTTACATTGAAGTGTTTCCCCAAAAATAAGCAAAATCTAACATTTAATGCCAACCTGCTTCAAAGGAAGAACAATTATGTATGTTCCATCATTGTCACTAAAATTTACAAGCTATTATTTAGATTACACATTTCAATTTAGAGTAATTCCTCAGCGTTAAAGAGAAAAGTTTGCTAAATACGACAGAGGCTAGAAAGGGTTGGTGGGTGATTCTCAATATTCATATTTCTTTTCACTTTGAGGGGATAAAAACAAGCAAAGCATAAAAAGAGAAATGGTTTTTAATACTGAGTAGAAAAGGCAATATATATGTACAAAATAAATGCTTCATTTGAATTAGTACTTGCATGTTTTGTAAGCTCAGATGATATATGCTTTTCATTATATTAGTAAAATTAAGGAAGGGGCATTCAGCAATCTTTAAAATTTCAGATTGCTCATGCTAGTTCCGACATGCCAGATCATTTTGGTATGATATATTCCTACACAAGTGTTGCATGGATGCTAAAAGACATTGTAATATTTTTCTTTTAAATGTAAATTGAAGAAAACTATTAATAGATTACTACGTTTTTATGTCGGCCATGATTAGACTTTACTAATGATATATCTGACATGCTATTTCCTATTGCTTTAATATGTTCTAGATTATAAAATGTTTTTCTATATTATAGGCATTAATTGCATAATATGAAAAAAAACCCTTTGCAATTTTGTGTGATTTATGGGCCTGCCACTGGTGACTAGGTATGGGAGAACTTTGGCTTTTGTGGATTTGCAGGGGGAAAAGATGTGTGGAAAGTAGAGGGAGCCCAATTAGAGAAAGGCACTGAGAAAAATTAAAAAAAAAAAAAATCTGTCCTGCTGAGAGGCAGGCATTTTTTCTGGATGACAAATGTCTGGAGTTCTCAGTTTTACAAAAAAAGAGTGCTCACCCCTGGCCTCTTCTCCTTTTGTCATGTAGGTAACCTAAGCTGTAGAAAAGAGCACATCTGGAAAAAATGCCACAGTTTCATGAGGACCAACATGCTTCACTCCCCCTCCTCTTCCTCTCTCTTTATGGATGGCAAACAGTGTCAGATGATAAATTTTGGAAAATTCTCTTAGGAGATAAATCCTCAGGCAGTTCCAGTGCTCTGATATTTTGGATGTTTCTATAGCTTTTGCCGTGTTACGTTCAGGAGGCTGATAGTCTTTTTGTGAACAGCTGAGCTTAAAGGAGGCTTTTATCTTCCACTCAGTTTTAATTGAGGAATTTATGGGATTTTGCCACCTTGTGAGGTAAGTCAGACATAAATGCCTTGTGATTTATATGTGAATGATTTTTCATTGTGTATTGACATAAACCTCGTTAGTACACTGCACTTTTCAGATATCATGGTCCAGGGAAAAATTTCTTCACCAATTTTCCTTGTAAGTGAGAAATTAAGTACACGCTTTACATTATTAAGAATACATATAGTTGTACTTTATCATAGTATCATTTCACTAGGGTTGTCATTAATGAAATAACATTAATTAAATTTCAGGTGAAAAAACAAGGTTCAATACGGAGAAACACAGAAGGTTTGCAGCTTTCATTATCCTATGATAAAAGAGAGATACTATTTTAGCCCATTAATGGGAAAGGGAAAAACGTCTTTAGAAATAAATCTATGAGCGAATGTGACTGATTTCAGCAGGCATCTTCTTGACAAGAACGAAATGAACACTACCTCTAAAAATCTAATCTGAAGGCAAAACAGGTTTGTTAGTGTGATTATTAAAACAATTGCCACCTTCTGGTGTAAAGTGATGTCAACAGTGAACAATCAAGCAATGCCCTTTGCTTTGGTACAGTCAAGCACTCAAAGCTACCATGAAATAGGATTGGACAGGACCTTTCATTTCATATGAGAATTAATTCTCTAAATGCAGTGGAGAAGAGGCAGCTTATATTTTTTCCCCCTGCAAGCAGCTAGAAACAAGTCTGCGGGAGGCCATAGTTTTTTCTTATTCACTTCTTAGTGTGTACATGTATATTTTACCAAGTACTATGGCAATTAATTTATTCTTTACATATAGTTCTATCAGAGAAGAAAAGGAAAATTTTTTCCCAAAGATTTTCCGACTTAAAAAACTACAGTTCTACATCTAAATTGTTTATGAAGGATTGCACTAAAGGTCACACTTTTTCAATTGCACACAAGCTTCCCAGCTGCTTTGATTCTCTGTAAGGCAGCAGAGAGCCATTCTGAGCTTACTGTGAGGATCCTCAGAAAGAGCTATCTATACATGTGTAATTTGTGGCAAATCTGTTATGAAGACTTCTACTCTACTCAACAAAGTTAAGTTAGGAGCCATACAAGAAAAAAATGCCACATATATTCAATTATCAAATACCCTGCACTGTGTGTTAAAAGTGTTTTGAAAAGTAACAGTTCTATAACATAGTACTTGGCTTTAAGGATGTACTGAACTTAAATGAAATCAAAGTAGAGAAACAAATATTAATAATGTGATTTTATATGTAAATTCCTGTCTTTCACATCTCACAAAATTATGATTTGTGTCAACACTGTAAATTATACCTTTAATTTAAAAAATTCCACATATTTACCCCTTCTTGAGTGTCTATAGTTAATCATGCAAAAAGAAAAACACTAAAAAAAAATAATCAAAGATTAGTTGATCAGTAACATATTTCTTCTCCATAAGATTATTTCTTCCATGTACAAAATTTCGGTGTGATGTTTCTACTATTCAAAGTGTCAGAATAACAGAAATAAAAGAGTAACCAACTAATTAGGAAAATCTCTAATAATAGTCAATATAAAGATTCAGAGTGGTGCTTCATGATGAATTAAACTTTCCCCTGTTCTGCCTCATTAGGGTTCTCCCAATTTGATCCAATCCAAATCTATTACTTAATATATATCTAACAGTAAAATTGCATAAACTTTCACCAGTACAATAGAAGCTAAATGAGCAGTTTCAGATAATTTAATTAAGTTGTAGTTCTTCTAATATAATTCCATAAGTATGTGAACTTTTAACTTGTGTTAACTCAATTTCCTTATGCTTTCATTTAGCATTTGTTGGGGACATTACAGTGATTAGCCAAAGTCCTTCCAGCTCCTAATGTTCTCCATAAATTTTGATTTAAATTGACTGTCACTTTCTCACTATAATAAAGTAGATATTTGATATCTCAAAAAAGAGAACTAGTCTAGTACATTATGTTGTCAAGAGTGGAACTTTTTTCAGTATCACACAAAATCCACATAAAATTCACCTTAGTAAAGGCCATTATGATTAGTCTGAGTGAAGTGGATTGAGCACTACATAGTATAGATGTGTTTATACTTTAGACTTTTTGAAAAAGAAAAGGCTCCTATGTACTTTTGGTATGGAAAGTACACATGATTTCATGTTCCCATCTAATTGTGTATTTGGTGACTCTCCATGCCTAGTTGTTGAGTTTGTCAGCATTCAGGAACCCTAGCTAATAAACAAACTGCTCTTATGGTTCAGATGAGGTCAAAGACAGGAGTTGGCTTAACAGGCTAAGCGCAGGTACCTTTCCCCCAT
>PVKE010050118.1:0-11032 GCA_004027555.1 Craseonycteris thonglongyai | reverse complement strand
AAAGAAAGAAGAGAAGAGAAGAGAAGAGAAAAGAAAGAAGAAATGAGCCATCAAGTATCAAAAATACATGGAGAAAACATAAAGACATACTGTAAAGTTAAAGAAGCCAATCTGAAATGGCTACATACTGTATAATTCCAACTCTATGACATTCTAAAAAAGGTAAAACTTGTGGACACAGTGATTGCCAAGAGGTCTGGAGGGCTTAATAGGCAAAGCACAGAGGATTTTTAGGGCAGTGAAAATACTCTATGTGATAGTATGGTATGGATGTATGAATATGTGTCATTATGTATTTGTTGAAACCCACAGAATGTACAATACCAAGAGCAGACTGTATTTCTTAATATAAACTCTCAACTTTGGGTGATTATAATGTGTCAATGTAGGTTAATCAATTGTAACAAATTACCTCTCTGGTGTGGGATGCTGATAATAGGGGAAGCTGTGCATGTGTGCACAGGAGTTATATGAAAAATATACGTACCTCCCTCTTAACTTTGCTTTCAACCTTAAATTGCTTTAAAAAAATAAAGTCTAATTTAAACAAGAGTTGGCAATAGTTTGTTGACACCTGAGTGAGGGGGAGAAGTGGGGAGGGAGAGTGGTAGGGGGAGTGGGCACCAGATATATGGTGATGGAAGGAGAGCTGATTCTGAGTGGTGAGCACATAATGCAATACATAGGTGATGCAATGTAGATTTGTACATCTGGAAACGATCTAATTGTTGCCAATCAAGTCACCCCAATGAACTTAACAATAAAAAAATAATTGGGATGTCATGTTAAGTAAGGTAAAAATTCTAGAACTGACCTGACACATTTAAGAGAACAAGACTCAGAGAAGAGGGCATGCCAGTATGCATCTAATATATAAAACTAAAATACATATACATACATGCATACATACATACATACATACATACATACATAAACTATTTGACTAGTTTTTGGAAGGCCTAGGAGACACTCCATTTACTGAGAGAGTAAAAAATGAATTGGTAAGGGGGTCACCCATATTGTCAAGAAGTTCATAATGGCTGACTTCTGAAGGCTGGAACTGGTAATATAAGATGCTTTTATGGAACAGGCTTCCTGGTGACAATAGGTATGAAAGATTCTGGGTGGCAGACTTCAAGCATCAGAGGAAAAGTAGATGTAATTATCACAATGAGCAATAAGGTTGACATGATAGCTAGGGGCCTTTGCTCCCAGAGATTTATGGCTAACAGATACAGTTTGGTTCCAAGGGACCTGCAAACATTTAGCTCAGTAATTGTATCTTTAAGAAAGAAGAATATATAGATGTTTTGAGGATGGTTGAGTATGAACTGATCCTGATACTAGGTATGGAATACATTACCCTGATTTCCTTCTTAGAATATGGCCATGTGTATATCAACTGATAAAGTCTTGACTTGGTTTCAACACGTAGGGTGTCCCAAGGATCCACACTCATTCAATGGTCATTCTTCTGGTTCATATACCTTCTCGTGTGTGTGTGTGTGTGTGTGTGTGTGTGTGTGTGTGTGTGTGCGCGCGCATGCGCACACGCGCACACAATCAGAGTAGCAAAGAATATTCATATCACATTTTACTACGTACCATAGGATACCTATTGCAGAAGTGACTAAATAATTAGGTGACCAAGATAAGTCATCAAATAAATATCAGTCAGCATTTGTCCTTGATTACCCCAGTGCTTGTACAGTAGACTTATAAACAGAATAACCATGATGCCAGGGATGGAAGCTATTCAGCGTTGCTCTCTCATCAAGGGCAATCTACCTATTGACACTAAATCATATTGTCCACTATGCCAGCAAAGAAGACCAATGCTGAGTCACTGATACACTACCGTCCCTTAAAGAGAAAAGCATGCAACTTAGTGATAATTGATTACAGTGGACCTCTTTCACCCTTGAAAGGAGAGCAATTTCACTTTATCTACATTTAAAAAGGAAAGAAATTGCCCTCCCTTGACTACAGTGCCTTGGCATGCACCATATCTGAAGGCTCACAGAATGTTTTACTTATATAGGAACCCGCATCAAAGGGCCAAGTTTATTGTGAGGACTGTATAACAGTAGGCATATAACCAGAGGATCCACTGGTCACACCACACACTGCACAGTCCAGAAACTGCTGGCCTGACAGTGTTGGAATAATGTCTTAAAGGCACAGCTGGAATATCAGATTAGCAATGACCCACCTTCTCTATGAAGGTAGGAGACCATCCCTCAGGATGTGATATAAATCCTAAAGTAATAGCCATTATATGTTGCTGGGTCCCCAACCAGTATAATACATGAGACCCCAGAACAAAGAGGTGGAAATTGAGTTTCCCTGCTTACTGTTACTCCCATTGACATGTCTGGAGAATCTATGCTTCCATTCCCATTTCTGCATCTTTATACTCTATGGGTCTAATATTCTTAGTTCCCAGAGGGGAACCCTTCCAGTAAGCGGCAAAGTAAGAGCCCTACTGTGTAAAGTTTTTGTTGCCACTGGCTCTCTTGGACTCCCTCACATCAGTAGACAAATAGGCAAAGGAAGGTGTTACCATGTTGGCAGGGATAATTGGTGTTTATCATGACAAAGATTGAATGTCAGTATTACATATAAAACAGAACTAGGGTTTGGTTCTCAGCATCTTTTGGTGTTCCGATGACTCACTTTGTACCAGACAATGTATATTTTCATTCTAGAATTTCTATTCTAAAATTATAGTCTTGTCTGTGCATTACAACAGGTGCCACTTCGCAACATAGTGACCCAAATGACAAGGTGCAACCAACTACATCTCAGCAGATACAGAAATCTTTTCAAACCAGCAGATGTAGGAATTTGCCAAACTGTTGCAGAGATAGCAATGGTATCAAACATAACTCAGAGAGGAAAAGCTCCTGACCAACCACCCACACTGTTCTAGAAGCTTCTCTCATTCCACACACCCCTGGAAAAGAATAAAAAAGAGAAGGGGAACAAACCCTGCCATCTGCAAATTGTCCCCAAGTAACTTTGTTTTGAACTACATAGTACTCAACACACTAACATATAAATGTGAGTAGAAAGTTCATATAAGACTGAATATACTGGAATTCAAAGCAGTTGTTTGTTTGTTTTTATTCTTAAAAATTTTAAGTCTTCAATGCAAATGCAAGTTCAGTTATAAAAAATTCATTAATATTTAATTTTGCACATCTACATTTTAGGGCTTAAATTCTGACGCACTTAAATTTCCTGTTAGAGTACAATTCAGAATTTCCAAAGTAATTTTTCCCACTTATGATAAAGGGAGAAAATTTTATCCCATTAATGAAGATAAAAAATGAAGCTTAAATGGTTAAATGATTTGTCTGAAATTACAAACTAGTTAGTGCAGAACACATATTCAAAACTAGTTTTCTGACTGTTAAAAAAAGTCCACTTCAGTTTATTCTCAAATCTTGGAAGCAGTGTAGGTCTTAGTAATTGAAGGCTAGACAGGACAGTTCACTTCAATTCCCAGAATTCCTTCATATTTGTAGCATGTTCCTATAGTGTACAAACTGATACTAGTCCAAGCAAAAATTATGAATATGTTCATGAAAGGCAATGCTTGCTTTATCAAAGAAGTACTTTAAAACTCACTTAATAAACCTGAGAATTCTGGATGCTCCAAGCCAGTTTTCAACAAACTTTTCTGGTAATCAAAATTACCTATGGAGGTTTTTAAAAATACTGACATCTGGAGCCCAGGAGTTCAGATTTAGTGGATCAGAGGATGGGTCTTCACATCTGCATTTTTAACATATTCTTTGGATGAGTCTTTTGCATAACAAAGTGTGAAAACTGCTTCTACCTGACTTCTAGAGCTGAAATGTAGTCTCACGTTTTTTTCTCTCTCCTCCTTGGTTTCTTCCTCCCTTGGCTCCCAGTTCATTAGTAGATTTGATCCATCAGCTCCCTAGTGAGTCTTCACTTGTGTGAATCACATGTGACTACAATAAGGTTTTATAACTATTCAGTTGGTTTATATTAACTCCAGTGTTTGAATCTCTTTAGTATTCCCTCTCCCAGGAAGGTGTCTTACTTTCTTCTTCACTCTTGGCAAAATCCACTTCCTCCAACCTGAAATTAGGTAGCCTATAACATGATCATTTAATTTGTGGGTGGCTTTGACTCCTAAATTCAATCAATTACTAATGTGGCTTTTCTACATTGCTAAATAAACTGATTTTAATACACTTTCCAACATGTTTTTCTCATTAATATATGTAACACAGGGTGAGTAGTGTTCTCCTCTTTGAATCTTACTTTTTAAGTATGGACAAGACCTTTTAAATCCATTTTTTTTAATGGCCGATTAAAAATGACATTAATCTTATTATAGCCATATTTGACTCATTGATTCTGAAAGTCATGGAGATTTTCTTAATTATCAGATAAGTAAATAAGATACTAATAAGAATATTGCATTTACCACCTTGTGATCCCACCTTGGATTTTTTTCAGGGTAGGGTGATGAGACTAGCATTTTCTCATTGATTTTAAGGGCTCTATGCTTTGACCAAAATAAAGGCAGAAGAAAGTCATGATTCATTTTTTTTAAACATGTAATAGTCGTGTCAGATAAGAGGCAGGTATTATAGGGCACAGGGCAGACATAAGTTTGATGCTCCAAACATTCATCTGCTCTGGACAACCTAATCTATGGAACTTTCACACAATATGTTTACGGTATCTTACTCCTTTTCTCTACAGTCAACATAGTCCTTCTATAGGTATATAATGAAATAAAGACTATTATATGCATTTAAATGTATCACAGAGTAAATCAAAAGTAAACCAGAAGTCCTTGCATGAGTATGAGAAAAAGCATATTTATAGGCCTAGAACCGTAATTTCATCCCTAGTGTCAAATTTAATCTAGTGATCTGTAAAAGATTACCTCAACAGCACATTTGAACAATTCTTTATAAAAGATTTTCTAATGACAGGCAGAAGACATGAAGAATAGACTCAGAATAATATTTACCAAACACCCAAATTCCAGATATACTGATCAAGTCGTAAATGTAGTAAAACTAATAGGTCTACTAATTAAAAAAAGGTTGCTGAACACATCCACATGCACCCTTCATTTAATCTAGATTCAAAGGTTAAAAATAAAAGGAACTTTATACAGCAGAGATCACTATCATAATCTTCTCCTAACAAGCACAAGAAGATAATTTAACAGACCTATTCCCCCGAGTGGCAAGAAACACAATGCTACTAAATTGAAACACAATGTCAAAAATAGTTTTGGATTTTATAAATTTTATTAAAAGTGACTCTTTTAAAGAAATATGTTTAATAATTCAAGTTCCTGGAGTGCTCTTTTTTAAAGGTGTTTTTCATGCAGGTAGTCTGACTAAATAATAATAGATATGGTCAAAAGAACAGGGACTGACAATCAGAAAAGGAGTCATTGGCTTCTGGAAGGATAATGAGGGCACTTATACAGTTTTCTGCACATAAATGTTCCACCAGACCACAATTTCCAAATGAAATGGGTTATGCTACAAGGCAGCCCTCTGACCCAGAGCCTTATGCGAATGATTTTTGAACATTCCATTTACCTGCCTCCTCCTAACTAGAAATGGAAAAACCTTTTATCTCAAATAATGTTAAAAACCCAATATTATGTGAAATCTAAAATTTTCCCAAATACAATTCAGTAATGTTCCCATGTAATTGTACTACTTGAAAAATAATTTGGGTTCAAGTCAGTTTCTTTACACTTTTATCCAAGAAAATCCAGTCTTTACCTTGTACCTTGTGATGTGATGGGAGTGAGTCACAGAAACATCTCTCTAGTTCATCTGCGATAAATAGAGCTCAATGGATTCTAAAAGGATGGTCATCAACATGAGTAAATCAATTTCTAGGCCACTTGATTGAAAAACGTTTATGACTTCCTATTTTTCGCTTAACATTTTGAACTTAAAATGACTCAAAAGATAAAGGAAGTCTTTCTGTTCTAATTTGTTCATTCATGTTGTTTTACGTTGAAATCCTTGGTAGTATCTTTTAAAAAGAGAAAAACTTTACTCGAAGTCTCTGTGACATTAGAGAGAAGTGGCAAAGAAATGACCTCTCATTCTGGTATCAACATCTGTGTTTAGTTCCACAGTTTCAATGTTCCATTCTTCTGTGAATCACTTGATAATATTAGCAACAAGAAATTCTCAGTAAGACAGTATAATGTGAAACTATGACTGCCCCCAAAAAGAGTGTGGACAATTCATTCACATTGGAGTCCCTGGTTCATATCTGTTATGGCATAAAATAGTGCCTGAATGCACAGCTACAAGATAGAACCGAGAAGACATAAAATTTTAAGAGAAAAATCCTTGTATTAGATTCTTAAAGGAATCACCTAGATCTCTGAAAATTAAAATAATGAGAGAAAGAAGTCCAAGGAATTCTAATGCTACCATTGGCAGGTAAGGGTGGAAGAACCAATTGGGATGTGGGGAGGGGTGTGTGAAGGAGGAGGAAGCATATGACTACAGTTCAGAGGACATCGCTACCTAAGTCTCCACATCCAAATAGAAATTTAGGATGAGAATATAAGCCTACAGAGTCAAGGGTTAAAGAAATGAATCTTTTGAAATTGCTCTATTAATACTTAGTTTCTATTTTTATACCCATAACACCAAATAGCACAACATCTCCTCCTTAACTTTCTCTGGGTTTGTCAAATCTTTTGGAGGAGTTTGATGTCCTCAGGTATGAGGAGGGGTGAGGTGAGGACACTGGTTCTCTTTTTCATTTGTCTATATAACCACTATCCAAGATATTTCTCACCTCTGTTCACAGAATGCTACTTCTCAGTGCAGGAGATTCATTCTCTCCTCCCACAACCATACTAAAATCAGAACTTCGGTGGAGTTTTCTCTGTAGTCTCATCGACTGATAAAAAGCATATTGTTGGTACCTCATAGAAATTCTGATGCTGCCCTAATAACAACCTAAAATGCAGCAGCCACAGTGCAGAGTTCAAGAATGAATGTAGAAGATCATGTATGGAGTAAGTCTTGAAAGGCAATGAGAATTGTACAAAGGCAAAGGGAGTCATGGAAAGCAAAAGGCATTCTAAGCAGAGGGAATAAAACAAGCACAGGCATGGGGGAATAATGTAGGTTGGAGTGTATTGGGGAACTGTAAGGAAAAGCAGGAGATGAAGCTGAAGGTGAGCCGAAGTCAACTCATGTGGAGTCTTGAAGCCATTTCAGGAGTTGATACTTGGTTTAGCATCAGAACACTGGGTACTTCAAGAATGGTGCATACATTGTGGCCAAGTCATAGAAATAACCAAAGTGTCCCCTGATAGATGACTGTGTAAACAAAGCTGTAGTACATATATACAATGGAATGTTGCTCAGCTATAAGATGAAATGTTGCCATTTGCCACAACATGGACGGAATTTGAGACCATCATGCTAAGCGAAATAAGCCAGACAGAGAAAGCTAAGAACCACATGACTTCACTCATATGTGGAACAGAAAACTGAAAGCAGCAAAGAAACAAAACCTCATGGACACAGTCAATAGTTTAATGGCTACCTGAGGGCAAAGGGGGAGTGGGAACTAAATATATGGTGATGGAAAGAAAGCTGACTCCTCTGTGTTACATACTGGAACACATAGACAAAGTACTGTAAAGTTGTATATGTGGAACCTATGTGGTTTTTGCTAACCAATGTCACCCTAATAAATTTTGAAATAAAAAATAAATAATCAAACAAACAAGTAAATAAATAAGATGAATAAAAGAAGTGTGACTTAAATTTAAAAAAACAAGTGGTGCACACAGTGGAGAACAGGCTGACCATTCATGAGGCATGGCAAGTCCAGAGGAGTAATTCCAGTCCTCAATACCAGCTGGGGCTGTATAAGCCAGGGTATGAACCAATTCCACCTAAACCTCTATTTCGGCAGCACTGCCCATGAGAACACAAAAGGAAGATTTTCATAGTTTCTTCCTGCTTCTACAGGAAAAATAATCACATTCATCAATTTCTGAAGTTGCCTTGTGACTATATCTTAGCAATATATGATCACTTATAAGGTCTAAGTTATAACACAAGATATATTATATATAATAACTATAGCTTATCTGGCCTACATCACCCCTAATTGTCTCTAAAAATATTTCATTCTATATTTTTCTACAAAATAAAAATTCTTATTATATAAATATATCTATAGATTGACTTTTTTTTAACTTTTCCATGAGTGAAAAGAATATTCCAATAATAACACCATTAAAGTATATGATGAAGGAAAGAGTGAGTAGAATTTGTAGAAATGAAAAACGAAATGATAATGTTAGCATCTGACTAATATCAGAAAATGCAGTGTCGAAGAGCATTATGAAATCATGAAATATTTGTTAGAAAATGTTTCAAATGGGGAAGCCGGGATGGCTCAGCGGGTTAAGCGCTTGCTTTGCAGCGCCGGAGACCGAGGATCAAATCCTGGCTCCGGCCCAGGTGAACCCATATGCTGAACTGGGGTGTTACTCCACTTCAGTTCTTGCCATGGCCTATGCTGCCGGGGCCTATGAGGGAGGTTCCTGGCCCAGTTCTTGCCCTGCGCAGCCCTATGCCCACCTGTGGAGTGAAACTATATGGAAAACTAATGCTGTCAACTATGGAGACTGCTCTGGGCCCTCCCCCTTCTCTCTGTCTCTGTCTGTCTGTCTGTCTCTCTGTCAAAAACAATAAAAAATAAATCTTTAAAAAAAAAAGGTAGAAAATGTTTCAAATGTACAGACAAGTACTGAAAGTTGACCATTTACGACTAAGCAGCTTTAATAGCTGTTAATATTTTATCATACTTACTTTAGACTTAAGAAACTAAGTATTTCAAATATACTTGAATCCTTTTGTGGCCCTCCACAATTCTTAGAAATACTTCAAGTTCACATGTATCTTTCTATTTTATATTTTTCTGCAAATATGAGTATCTAATAATCATAGAGTGTCTTTTTATTTATATATGTAGTATCATATTACAGCTTGCCTTCCCCCCCCAAAAAAGTGTTTTTAAATTAACCCAGATTGATACATGAATTATAACATGGTTATCAATTTATCAAAATAACCCACGATTTATTTATCTACTTCTCTATATATTCTTTTCCAATATTTTACTGCTGTATATACAATGATGCAAAAAGCTTTCATGTGTGTATATATATATATTTTTTTTTTTTTTCTGTCACTATCAGAGTTCCTCCTAGGTCTATACCCAAAATGAAATTGTTAAGTCGTTGCTGAAGCATAGTTAATTTTACAAAAATTTACCAAATGGTTCTCCAAAACCATTGCACAATTTATACTTTCTTGAATAAACATATGAGACTTTCTGTTTCTTCGTGTTCTTATCAATATTGATATTATCATTCTTATTGTTTTACAAGTCTGATTGATCAGAATATATCTCACTGTGTTTTAATTCACATTTCCCTGAGGATTAGTGAGGTTGAGCATCTTTGCATGTGTTAATTGATTATTGTTGTTTTTTGCTGTAAATTGCCTGTTCATACCTTTGGTACATATTTCAAAGAGTTGTTTCTACTTTTCTTATGTGTTTGTGTAAATTCTTTATCATACTTGGATTCTATCTCTTTGTTCAGTTTTGTTTTATAAATATATTCTTCCAGTCTGTGACCTGAATTTTTATGAAAAGATTATGCTGTAGTTATCAAATTTTCCTTTATCATTTATGATTTTCTTGACTTCAGAATCCCATATTGCCCCAACATCATAAAGACATTCTTTCATATTTTTCCCTAGCAACTTTTTGTTATGCTTTACGAATTTATATCTTTATTCCTTTGGAATTTATCTTCATGTATAATGTCAGGTAGAGATCAAATTATATATATTTTTCCATATAGATAAATAATTGTCCCAGTGCTATTTACTAAATAGTTCTTTTTTCATTGCTTTGAGAAGTTATCTAGCCATATGCCAAGTTCTCATCATATATTTGTTTCTGGACTCTGCTTTTTGTGTTTGTGCTATGAGGTAATAGTACAGATGCTGATTTTTCTAAAAACTTGACAGTTTAAAAAGTATTTTAACTCAGATTCCCAAGATCAAAATTCAGTTGCCACTACAATAACTATTCGCTGAAATTTCTTTAGCAGCAGCATATAGTAGAGGGACATAACTGAGTTTCAGACAGTCCTGGGCTAAACCCAAACTGGCAAGAGGCCATCAGCATGTGGTTAACTGTTCTCTGATCCATGTCCCTATTAGTAAAACAAACAAAAAAGTAATCCCTACCTACTTATTATCTATTACTCTGCTTAACTTCTTCCTCTCATAGACCTTGTCATAAGCTATAATTTTAATTTGTTTAGTTATTTAACTCTCCATATAAACAAAAATATAGAACAAGTCTTGCCATTTTCCATTGTATTCCCAGTGCCTGTGATCATGCATGATATGTGATATGTAAAGTTCATACCTGTATGTCAAATGGTGAACAAATGAATGAATTGATAGATATAAAGAGGAAAGTATAAATTTGCTATGAATATACATATTGCAGTTCTTAAGTTAGTTTCCACCTATACTTAGAGCCATTTATTTTAAGGAAACAAGAGATATAACTCTTAAAATATTTTAATAATACTATAAAGTCTCAAATTTATTTCATGCTAAGAACAAATGTATACTCTACCTTGTAAACATGTTGAGACGTAGAAAATTGCAGTATAGGTTGGAATTGTTATGAGAAGTCACATGAGGACTCTAAGCAAAATCCTGAAAAATAAATGGGAAATAGACAATTAGAGAGAAGTAGCGAAGACTGTTAATAAGGGGAAGCAGGACAAAAGGCTCTCATCTGCAAATAAATATGTAGTAGTTGAGATGAGAATTTAACTAAAAGGTCAGTAGGTATGGCAAGATGTAATGTGAAATTTTAACATTTTTTCCCACTAAAACACTTTCATTATTTTGCTGTTATTAAAAAAAGAAGACAG
>PVKE010050116.1:0-11046 GCA_004027555.1 Craseonycteris thonglongyai | reverse complement strand
CCCTCATAGGATAACAGGAGACTGAGAAATAGCTATTAGGCTAAAGAACAGGGCCCAGTGCAGCTCTGGACAGGCCTCTCACCCAGGCATCTTCCTCCAAACAGTGCCCCCTTCTGCCTCGTGCTGTCCCCTAGCAGCATGACTGTTATGAATGAATATGTATGCTCCCCCATCCACATGCTGAAACCCTCCCCTCCCCCATATGATGGTAGTAGGAGGCGGGTTCTTTAGGAGATAATTAGGATTAAATGAGGCCATGAGGATGGAGCGCTCACTAATGGGATTAGTGCCCTCATAAGAGTCATGAGAGAGCTTGCATCCTCTCGCTGCATTCTGCAGGTGAGGACAGCAGGAGAGGTACAGTCTGCGATCTGGAAGAAAGCTCTCACCAGAACCCGATCATGCTGGCGCCCTGATCCAGGACTGCCCGCCTTCAGAACAACAGGAATCAACTCCTGATGTTCAGAAGCCACCCAGTCTGTGGTATTTTTGTTACAGCAGCCTCAGCTGATGAATACAGCACCGTGGCCCCCTGTTCTACTCAGTGTCCATGTCTTTCCCCAGTTCCATCCTCTCCTGGGCCATCCTCAAGCCAACCATTCCAATGGAACTACTTCCACAGTGTCCCGCTAGTTGTGGGCTAGATAATCCACGATAAAAATAGTCATCGGCTCCAAGCTGCCGTCTGGCTATCATTGCATTGGTTACCCTCCCCTGCCCTTGCATGTAAGCATGCATCATCACAGATGTTGTCCTCAGCACAAAAGAGACTGTTTTCTGCTTCCGGGACAGCAGGGCTGGGAGGATAAGGCTAACCGGGCAGGGGACCTCTCCTCTCCATCCAAATCACACCACAGGAGCGCTCCTCCAGACACTAGCACCCATCCCTCCAGGGACCTGTTTCTGTATAAGGCACACACTCTGAGTGCCTACTGCGAGCTGTCCCTGCAGTAAGTGCCAGGGCTTTTGAGATAAACGAGGGCCCTGGCCTCAAAGGCATCGGTCAGCCTGTAAAAGGGGTTCAAGTCAAGCCCCGTGTGTGTGTGTGTGAGTGTGTATTAATATGAATATATATTTTCATGCACATGCACATACACACAAAGAGAGAGAGACAGAGAAAGAGACAGAACAGAGTGCCAGCTGAGAGAAGATATTAAAGCTACTGAATTGCCAAGAGGTCCGACAGTGAGAATTTCACCAAACTCAGAACCTAAAACCTAGTGTTTAAGTGACCAATAATTATAGTCACTCTGTGTTTACTGCTGTTTGCATGCCATAAATTGGGCTAAATTATTTCTTTTCTTTTCTTTTTTTAAATTTATTTTTATTGTTTTTTGGCAGACAGAGAGAGACAGAGAGAAGGGGGAGGGCCCAGAGCAGTCTCCATAGTTGACAGCATTAGTTTTCCATATAGTTTCACTCCACAGGTGGGCACGGGGCTGCGCAGGGCAGGAACTGGGCCGGGAGCCTCCGGCATAGGCCCCGGCAAGAACCGAGCTGGGGCACACCCCAGTTCCGCATGTGGGTCTGGATATGCCAAGGCCGGGATTCAATCCTCAGGCTCTGGGGCTGCAAAGCGAGCACTTAACCCGCTGAGCCATCCCAGCTCCCCCTGGCTAAATGATTTCTAAATTAAGTCCTATTCTGACAACCACTTTGCAAGGCAGATCTTTGCATCTCCAGCTTATAGATAAGGAAACTAAGGCTCAAAGGGGTTAACTAACTTGCCCGAGATTATCTAGCCAGGAAGCAGGGTCAGGACTGGGACCCAGGTTTCTATGGCTACTAAACCCAGATTTTACTTCACATAGGAAAGGAGAAAACACCCAAAGCGTCTATGTCAAGAAACCACAGTATGTCGATTGGATTCACTAAACCCACCCCTACTGAATGCTCAGCTCATACGGGGAGGCCAGGCACCCAGCAGGCCCTAGAGATGCGGGGAGAGTCAGGATAGGATTCTAACCACTGGGGCTCACAGTGCCGTGATGGAGCCAGACAAGAAGCACAAAACCACCAAAGCGGGAGCCATGGTCTTCTGAGAATAACCAGCCTGGGGGGCCCGTTGGGGAAGGTTCCCAGGGGAGATCATGTCTGACCTGGCTGTGTCTTGAGTCACAGAAGGATTTAGACGGAGGAAGGTGACCTTCTAGCCCGAAGATGCAATGCGAAGGATGCAGGCAGGGAGGAGCACACCCTGGTCTAGGAACCACAGGTGACTAAGGATGACAGCAGAGCAGAGGGCACCCTCAGATTCACTGCCAAGAGCTTGTGGTCCTTCATGTTTCCATTGGAGAAATAAATGTCACACCTCTGAGAGACACATGCTACTACTTGCCCAGAGATGATTTAGGACAATTCATCATAAAAATTCCGCACCAGCTTTATCCCCGCAGGAAGTTCTGCAGTGTGTCATTTAGAATATGCAAGAATGCTCTTTGAATCTGTGGCAGGGAGGGTGCGGCTACTGCTCAAAGCAAAAACACTGGTTCCACAGATGAAAGCAAGGCCCCCTTTCCTCACCCCACCAGCAGGCTGTGAACAGCCCTGGTGTCGCCCCGTACTGTGGGCAGGACCACGGCGGCTCCTGGGGACTCGGATCTGCAAACAGCTCAGCTTCTCTATGCGCACTAGATGGGCTTCTCACACCAAACGGGGACTATCTGATGAACAGTCAGGGGACACTGGGCACAGTGACTCTACTTATTCCCACCCCAGCACCACAGCCTCTACTGGTGGTCTTGGTGAGTCCTTTACCCTCCCTCAGACTTAGTGTCTTCATCTATGAAATGGGCTCACACCAGCCCTGTGTGGGTTGTAGAAATTAGAGACCCCCCAGGTAAAGGTACTAGCACAGTGCCTGTTACATACGAAGGAGGGGCTCCATAAACTGCAGTTACTACAACGCTGCCACCGCTGTTAGCTGCTCTCTCCTCCCCCACATTACCAAACGCCACCTCCCAAGTCTCCTCCTACTCCCATCACAAAATACTATACTTTAGACCAAGTGTGTCCAACCCACAGCCCATATGTGGCCCACCACAAATTCATAAACTTTCTTAAAATATTATGAGATATTTATTTTTTTGTTTAGCTCATCAGCTATCGTTAGTGTGAGTGTATTTTATGTGTGGCCCATGACAATTCTTTTTCTTCCAGTGTGGTCCAGGGAAGTCAAATGGTTGGACACCCTGCTTTAAACAAATTCTGTCTGCTGTCATTCTCTTTAATTTTCCACATAAAAACCTTGTCTTTCCAACTAGATCAAAGCTCTCAAAAATGGTAGAGGTGAGATGGATGTTATAAGAAGGGCCGATAAGGCTCCTGTTAGAGGTCATGAACTTGGGTTAGGTCTTCTGATATCTGCTAAGAATCTCTCAGAGCATTGAGCCAGGCTCTGGGCATATAGGTGGGCACTACTACAACTCATGATCTGTATTCAAGTATTGCCTTGAATGACCGATACCTGGATGTTGGGAAATGAAAAGGGACTGGGTACTACCAGGTCCTTGAGACCTGAGACGCCTGATACATCACTAAATCTAGCACGCGCCTTCAGGTGCTTGTCTAGATTGCATTGGCTTCTTTTCCTGGGATAAGACCTATCTTTCTCTGCCTCAGAGCCTGCTTGGGTCTACAACACCTTCCCAGCTTTGTTCATAAAACATATGCCTGGGAGCTGGTCTTTGCATGAGTCCAATAAGTGTGTCTTTTTTGAATAGCCAAGATATGGGAGAGTAAAAGGAAGGAAGGGGTTATAATAATTGCTTGGCCACTGTATGATTTCTGAAGTCAAGAATATGTTCACACTGAATGTGCGGCGATTCTGTGAAAACCCCAAACAGTGGTCAGGATTAGCAACTCTGTTCCCCGTGGCATGAAGCAAGGAGCACAAAGGCAGAGCAAGCTGTGCCCCACAGACATGGCATCGTCCATGAGCCGGCAGCCGGGAGGGCGGGCTTCCAGACAGTGGTCTGGAGGGTACATCCAACTCCGCAGGCAGCTTGACACCACGCTCCCAATCTTCCTCTACGCGTGAACACAGACTTGGACAGAAGAAGAAAGCTTTCTGTTGTTGTTGTTCACCCTCCTCCACAAGTCTTCCTGACTGTTCTCTTTTTCAGTGATGGGAATAATAATGATACGAACCTGAGAAATGGCCAAGTCGGCAGCAGGGTGCATTAGACATGAACTGTACCTTTATTATCTCAAATGTGCTTCAGACATCACGTGAGGAGATTCAAGTGCATTGTAATAACTAAAGTCAGTCCTGTAAATACTAACTAAAGAGTCATCATAAACATTTCTGTTTTGATCAAATATTACACATTTCTGTTTAAAAAAAAACAAAACACTGCTAACAGAGCTCTTTACGGCCCCCTAGTGGTTGGAAAGGGTAAGTAGCAAGAACAGGGGACAGTCAGACAGCAATTCGCATTGTGCAGGGTCCATCAACTTTTTACACTGGAAAGACAAATAAATGGCTTGTCACCACGAATTGCATACATTCTAAGTGAGGGCATGAAAAGTGTTGATGACAATAAACACATAAACATGAATCAGTGAGAGTACCTGGAATGTCTTTTCCTTTCGATCTTTCTTTTACCTCTACAAAGCTTTCCATTCTAACCTGGGAACTCCACAACACACATGCACACCAGATCTTCCCAGACAAGTTTCCCCTTCCTTCACTTGCCGAGACCTATCCCGTTTGTAGACATCTGCTTATTGATATGCCATTTGCTCTGCTTACGAGGTGACAAAAAATCTTCAAAAATATGTCATTTGCCTGTTTAACAAACTGTCTATATTGAGGAAGGAGGGCAAAGGTTTGAACGTTCATTGTTTTTTATTCTTATTTTCACCTAACAACAGTCTCTCAGAATGGCCCCTTCTTATCAGCGATTCCTTTATCACGAGATGTTTGAGACATTTTCATGAGTTTTCCTTGGTCTTCCCCAAAAAGAAATTGCCTCTCAAGTATGGGGGTGGGGGTAAGGAGGAGAATTTTCTGAAAAGAAATAGGATGTCTGTTTATGAAATAGTTTCAAAACCATGTCACCCAAAACTTAAAAGATTAGAGTCTAAACAGAAACTCTATTCATCTCAAATGTATCACTCTGGAGTTGCAAGGGAGGCATCCTCAAGGCCCAGAGGATGCTTAAGTGCTGCCTCTCACGCCCCATCCTCCAAAGAGTAATTAAACCTGGTATACATTCCGTCCCTGACTGGTAAGCTATAGCTCAAAGCCAGCTTGCAAATCATGTTGCCTCTAATCAGGAGCCTCTTTACCTAGAGGTGCAAACCCCGTGCATGTCCCTTGATAACGTTCAGACAAAATTCACATAACCTGGTAGATGTGGCCGCAGACCTCAAAACCAAACGCACACACACATCCTCCTTGTCAACAGCGCAGAAAATCAACAAGTTATCACCAAGCTGGGAGTGCCAGCCCAAATCTGCACCGCCTCCCCTGCGCCCACCACCACCCACCCCTGCTCTGCTCCTCCCTTGCCTCTCCACCCGGTCCTGAAAGCACGTGACCTTCTGTTTCAGCTCCGCCCTCCAGTCGCCCCCACCCCAGCGCTGCCCGCCCTCCCAGGCAGCTGTCAAAGTACGCGGCTAGCCAGCTTAGTCTCCCGACAGAGCCAGGCATGCACCAGGGTCTTGCTTTTTTGGGGCTGCAGGAGTGGGGAGGTCAAGATCTCCTACCCAGTAGGGTGGGCGGGGGAGGGGCGCCAGCTCCTTTGCCTCTGGAGCGGAGTCGGAGCGTCGCATGCCACCCTTCTTCCGGACGCCGGGGCCCACCCGGAGGGCGCGCGTCCCCAGCGGAGCCAGACCCGCCCGGGGGAAGCCTGAGGCAAGCCGCGGGGGCCGCCTCGGGATCCCACAAGTTTCCACCCCATCCCCGAGCTGGGCTTTGAAGACGCCGCCACCGATCCCCTCCCTCCGGGCAGGAGCAGACACCGGCCTCTCCTCCCCGCGCCAGGACCCTGCTAGAGCTGCTCCCGGGTCAAACCAGTGACCCACCCGCTACGCCCCCCACCCCAGCACTGACAGCCCCCAAAGTTGTCCGGACTCCCCAAACCTCGCTGCTCGGTCCCTGGACCCCGCCCAGGGGTCGGGTTGGCGTCTGCAGGTGGAACCTCTCTGATTCTGGGCGCAGGGCGCTCACTTCGGGGATCCCGGGCGCACGGAGGCCGAGGGGGCTGCGGCCAGGGAGGGTGAGCAAATCCGGCGACAGTCCGGGTCCCCGCCGCTTGCACCCTCAAGTCCGCTCCGTCTCCCTCCTCAGAGAGAGGGAAACTTCCCCAGCACCCACCTTTCGCCGCGAGGAGGCGGCGCCGCCGGCTGCCCCCGCCGCCGCCGCCGCTCCCCACGCCCAGCGCCAGCAGGAGCGGCACCCAGCACAGCCTCGCAGGCAGCATCCTCGCCGCCGCCGCCAACCAGCTGCCGCTGCCGCCTGCTGCCCGCGCCGCTGGCGCCTGCCGATGCCCGCCCGGCCGCAGGCCGCCTCGCCCAGCCGCTGCGTGCGCTTCGGGCGCCGCCGCGCGCCACCTCCGCTGCCGCTGTGGCCGCCGCGCCGCTCGCTCTCCGGCAGCAGCCGCGCTCACTGGCGCGGGCCCGGAGCCGCTCCGGCGCTCACCTCGGGACGGCACGTGACGTCACGGCGGGAGGGAGGTGGCTCCTGCATATTCATGAGACGCGGACGGCAGCCCCGGCTTCCGCGCCCGCCGCTCCCGAGCCCCGACCTCAACTTTCCTCCGCCCTCCTCCCGCTCCAGGGCTCCCGCTCCGGCCGGGACTGGGCTCCCGGAGGGGGGAGCCCGCCGGCCCGGGCCCCGCTCCGGCTCTCCAAGGAACTGCTGGAGAGGCTGGCCGGCTCCCTCGCTAAGTGGTCACCCGGGGCCTGAGCTGGCCTGCGGGGGCTCAGGGGACCCTGCCCTGCCACGCCCTTGGAGCTGAGAGCCGGGCGTCCCTGCGGGCGCTGCCCTTGGCCGGGCCTCTGCGCGCGCTCTGCCGCCTGGTCTGCGGAGGGCGCCAGGCACAAGCGAGAGGTGGAAGGCGCGACTGTGGCTCTGAGTCGCTGGGCAGGGTAAATCCCCGTAGCCCTGGAGCGCAACGGCCGGACTCCGCACCATCTTGAAGAGGCGAGGACAGCCAGGGCTCTCAGAGGCTGATGGGCCAGATCAGAAAAGGCAAACTTGGGGTGCTGGGCTTGCTGAAGCTGCAGTGGGGGGCACATATAAACTTTCCTGTAGAATGGCACCCAGGCCAAAAGTTACCACCTTTGTGTTGTCAGCCCACACATCAGAAGGCCAGACCCCTTAATGTCATGACTTGTAACCTCATGCCATTGAGTCATGTCAGTTCCCAGAGCACAGGGACCAAGCAAGTCTCTATGATCGCAATCACCCCCAGGCCACAAAACGTTCATAAAGAGACTCAATAAACATTAACTAATGGCTTAGAATAAATCCTTGACCATATTTGCACATATGCAGTGCCAATATCACACAGTGGTTCACAAGGAATAGAGAAGGAAATAAGATACACACCGAAAAAAACAAAGATACTTATTTATTCATCGATTCAACACATTGACTGAGCACCTAGGCAGCTGCATCTCCCTGCTACTGAACACCGAAGTCGACAGAGACTGAGACCAAGGAGAGTTGTCTATCCTGTCCTCAGAGCCTTTGTTCCCCTCTGAGAAGCAAGCAAGAGAGGACAGTAAAAGGCAATTACAATGCTTTGTAAGTGTTATGGTCCCACATATTCTTTATGTTGCTAGATAGGAGCCTATAGAAGTCAATTAACAAAATGTAGAATTGCAACAGTGTCTACACAACATTTTATAATTAATAAGCGTAGTTTGGGGTATTCAACAAAGCTGTAAAATCCATCAATAGCCCTCATGCTGCTCAGCCTCTGCAGCCTGGCAGCTCACGTGGAGCCATTGCAGTTGTGAAGAGCAGCCCAGGCACCAGGCAGGGCTTGGGGCGGACAGGGCATTCCCCATGCAGGTCTTCTTTAATGCACACAACCGACATCTGTGCTATTATATTTATTGCACACCTGAAGAAATGGAAACTCGGGGAAGTTAGGTAACTTCCCTGCCCCAGGTCAAAGAGCTAATCAATGCTCCCGACCAATGCCAGGATCTCGCCTTTTTCAGACTTGGTGTAAGGATTCAGAAAGCACGGCATGGAGAAGGGGAAGCTGACACAGGCAAAATCAGGGAAAACAGCAAATAAATATAAATTTGTGTCTTTTTATCTCATTTATGCTCCATCCGATTACATATCTGCCTCCCCTTCATCTTCTCTAATAAGTAGACTCTCCTTATTAACTTACCTGCACAGTTCCCTGATGTCATGCTATTGGATTTCACTAGAACCAACTGGTTAGTCCCCAAAACTGTCCATGAAATTTCAAATGCACACCAAATAATGGGAGAGAGGAGGCAAAATACAGCTGATTGGAAAACATTCCCATCTCACGTAATAAATCACCAGGAAAGAAAATAACAGAAGGAGACACTAGGGGGCAGGCCGATGCCTAAGAGACACAGCATTGCTAGCCTCCATCTCCTCTACGGATGAGGGTAATAATGATGCCCATTGTGGAAGATCGAGCACACTAATGGCCTTCATTTGTTCATGCCTCCTGTGCCCACTTCCTTTGGATGTGCTCTCCACCCTAACTCAGAGCTTGGTCCTATGACTTGCTTTGGCCAGTAGGACAGTAACACGCATGTTTCCTTTTCCTCTCTTGGATCCCTGATGGCACTATGAGAACAAGCGCAGGGTAACCTGCAAGAGGGCAAGAAAGCTCACTGGGTAGGAATGAGCTGTCCCAGACAGCCAAGGCCCTTTTAGTTTGGTCTGCATCAATTGACCCACCAGCTGACCAGAGAAATGTGAGCAAGCCCAGCTGAGATCAGCCAAGACTGCCCCACATCAGAGCTGCGCAGCTCACTCTCGGAAAATAATTCTGTTGCATTAAGCCACTGTTTTAGGGTAGTTGATTAAGGAGCATTATAGTTTCCCCATAAGGTCACTATAAGAAGTACATGAGAAAATGTATATGAAAGACTCAGTATGTTGCCTGGCACATAGTCAATGTCCAATAAGTGTAAAAGTGTCCCCCTCTTATCCTTATTTCCCAAGTCTCTGAAATGCCATTAATAACTGATTTGTTTGGTTTGGGAGAAAGCACTTACCTTCATCTCTCCTAACCTGGCTCAGAAGAGCTGAAGGTAAGTAAGTCAGCTTTGGAAATACTCAGCCACAAGAGCTTCAGGAGCACATCATCCGTGTGGAGAACAGCTGTTCTCTCTGCCTCTCTTGTGCCATTGAAAATGCAAAAAGTGGGCAAAACAACTCAACAGCCGATGCGTCCCCATTCATTCAGTGCAAGGCTTTGCAATGGGACTTTCAATGCCATACTTCACATAACCCTTGCAACAACAAGTGCTATTTTCCCTATCTTATTATAAACAAATTACTGGCTCAGAAAGTTTGAGTAACTTATCTGCATTCACATAATTGTGTAGAATATGAATTCACATCTGTGTGATTCCAAATTCTATCTTTCTCTCACCCATCATGGTTTTGAAAGAAGCAATGCAAAGGTAAGTAAGAAAGAAAAAATAGTCTCAAATTAGAAAAGGTATTTTGGGGGATTCAATTTTTTTTTTAATCTTCCTCTACTGCCACCTCTGAATGACGACCATTTAACCTCTCAAGCCCTTTCGATGTACACGTGTACGGACCCTATTTTCTCTCCCAGCAGCATTTCGACATTCAGCTTCTGTCCACTTGCCTCATCCATCAAAATTTTGCGAATGTGGAGGATATACTTTTTGAGATATTGCATTTAAATGAAGTCAGTGTCCACACCATGTATTTGAGACAAATTTAAATGCGGCCTGAGGAGTTAAGTCCCCGAAAGTTAAGTCGGGGCTTGAGGGTTAAGTCCCTGAATGTTAAGTTGGGGCTTGAGGGGCTACATAAGCCATTGTCACCAAAGTAGTGATACAAACTTTGACTTTGTTGAGACTGCACCCTTTAGTCTTGACTCACTTGATTCACATGTTTCTTCAAAGCCCTTGCTCGAAACAATGGTGAGCAGGTTGATGAAAGGCCTGGGTTGCTTCCAGTCCCAGGGGCCCCACTTGGTGATGCAGAAATGAATCTGACAGATTTTGGGGGGGTGGGGGGGTGTCAATAGTTTTAAATAACTGACTCTCCTGTTCCAAAACATAGAATCTCACAGGAACAGAGCTGACATAAATACAGACACACCATCTCATTTTCACCACAGCCATCATTGTCTTGCCCAATTAAGCACCACAATACAGGCTCTGGATAATTTAAGCTGGATAAATGAAGAAAATAAATAAATTATACCAGCTTACAGAAACTTATTTTTTCAAACAGAAAAATCACACTGAGGCTTTCTACATGACACAAATTTAATTCAACTAAAAGTAGCATACTTAACTTTGAAAGAAAGGTTGAAAAGCTGATTGTGAAAGCACTTGGAGTCTTTCACTGACCCCCTCCCATTGGCAGGCAAAGCCAGGTAGGTCTTCGCGACCCACCAGGGACTGGACAGGTTATAGAATGCTCAACACTGCTCTCAGATGTTTTGGCGCTAGTACAGACACTGTTGCTGCCAAGGAGCTTTTTAAAGTTTAGACATTTCTCTTCAGGAAAAAGCAAGAAAGCTTGTTCACGATCAAATCCAGTTCATGTTCAACATTGTTTAGAGAAGAGTGTTCTATTCTTGGCAAGGCAGAATACCCTGACTGAAAACAAAAATGTCATTGATTATAGCAAGAAATTATTCCTGTTCTTTCTCTGGAACTTTATACCCTATGGTGGTTTATATTTTTTAAGGGAAAAAAAAGCCAAAAACTCAGTGACACTTCTCCCATTGAGCGATGAGCGCTCTCTCTCTTTTCCTTGAATCTGAGCAGGCTTGTGACTGCTTCTACCAATAGAATTTGGCAGAAGGGAAGCTACGTGACTTCCCAGAC
>PVKE010050115.1:0-11046 GCA_004027555.1 Craseonycteris thonglongyai | reverse complement strand
TCTCTTTATTTTTTCTTTTGGGCTCAGTTGTGGGAGAAGGAGATTTTGGGAGAGGGTTGGGGGAAGCAGACAGCTTCTGTGTCCTGGGGCACTTCAGGTTGCTGTCTTAGCTGTTAGATAGCAGGGTAGTAAAGGTGTGGCCAGGGGTGGGGGTATGTGAGTAGGAGCTAGGGCGGGCCTGAGACACAATAGCAGATTCTTCTTTCAGCAGGGGGGCTGATCGTTCAGTGTGGGCGGGGCGCAGGAACGCTGGTCTTTCCTCCTCCTGGCTGCCCCTCCTTCAATCGTATCTGTAAGCCACGCCTGCAGGGCAGCACTTGGATGGGCTGGAACTTGGCAGAGGCCCCTGTCAGCTGCGCAGTCTCGTGCACAGGGAATGACACTGCGGAGACCCGGCTGGCAGCCCAGTTGTGTGCGCGGTCCGCAACGCCCTAGAAGCCCCGTGGGCAGGACGCCAAAAGCCCAGCTGCACGCTCACGAGCAGGCAGCAGCGCTGCAGCGGCCCGGTGGGCAGGGCGCTGAAAGCTGGTCCCGCGCGCAGGCAGTGGCGCTACCTCGGCCTGGCAAGCAGGGTGCCAAAAGCCCTGTAGTGCGCCAGCGAGCTGGCAGTGGCACTGTGACGGCCCGGTGGGCGGGGCACCAAAAGCTCGGGTGCGCGTACGCAGCAATGCGCAGTGGCCCAGTGGGTGATGCGCCGAAAGCCCAATTGCGCGCTGGCATGCAGGCAGTGGTGCCGCAGCGGCCCAGTGAGCAGGGCACCAAAAGCCCAATTGGGCGCTGGCAAGCAGGCAGTGGCACCACAGCGGCCTGGTGAGCAGGGCACCAAAAGCCCAACTGCGCACTGGCAAGCAAGCAGCAGTGTCACGGGGATCCTGTGGGCGGGGCGCCGAAAGCCCAGTTGCACGCTGGCAGCAGTGTCGTGGTGGCCCGGTGGGTGCGGTGCTGCAAGCCCTGCGCGCACAGGCTGTAGCTTGGGTGGCAGCCGCTCTCTGCACCCGGCTCTGTTGAGACCACCGGATTCACTCCAAGCACGTCCAATGCAGCTCTGCCCACTCAAGTCCCAGCCCTCACTCCAAGAGCCCTGTCCTCAGAAGGCGCTCCCTCACAGTCAGTCTCCTCCGTAAATCAGGGGTGCTGAGCTGCTGTGGGCCGGTGCCCTGCTCTCACCCCGCCCGCCGGGAAGTGCAGCCGCCCTGCTCCACAGTCCCTGCTCCACTTTAGGCTCTGTGATCTGATTAGGGCACTGTGTGCTGTCCCTTGAGTTCGGATGTTAAATTGTCCACAGTCTTGTGGGACTTCCACGCTCCCTAGGTCTCGGCTTCCAGCCCGCCCTCGATCCAGCTCCACTGTGACCGTAGTCCCCCATCCCCCTTTGTGTTTGCCAGCCCCGGGCCGCGCTCCAAGTCTCTGTCCCCGAACCGCTGCTTCCCTTTTCCTCTCCCGCTCTCCCCTTTCTTCTCTAACCTTTGGGTGTTGTTCTGCGTTGTGTGGTTCTCTTAGTTGAGGTTTCTTCTCAGCGTTTCCCCTGTGGATTCCCCTTTGTTCACAAGGCCCTTCCCAGGCAGTTATCGGCGTTCTCCTCTCATGCCACCATCTTGGATCCACTCTTCTTTCATTTATGATATTGCTAATGTGTCATTTCTCTTTTTTTTTTCTTGATTAAGCTGACTAGTTACTGACTGATTTCATTTGTAAATTCTTTCCCAAAAAAAACTCTTGCTTTCAGTGAATCTGTGTATTATTTTGCTGCTTCAGTTTAATAGATGTCTTTTCTTAGGATATTTCTTTTTCTTCTTATTTTTGCATTTTAATGTGCTCTTCTTTCTAATTTCTTAGATAGAAAATGTAGATTACTTACTTGAGACCATATTTATTTTCTAATAGAAGCATTTAGTGTTTTAAATTTTGATCTAATTACTATTTTTGATACTTCCATTAAATTTGGTATTTTTTGTTTTTATTTTATTCAGGTATAAAATCTTCATTTCATTTTTAGTTTTCTTTTCTGACATGTGGTTATTCAGAATTATGTTATTTACTCACCAAATCTGAGTTTTTCCAAATATCTCTTTTGTTATCAATTTCTATTTCAATTCTCCTGTATGCTGGAAAATTATTTGAAAAGAACAAAATAGTAGTCATGAGGTTGTAATGCAAGTATTTGGGAAAGGAGGCAAGTGGGAATAATGCTTCTGTGGGTTGGTATTCAAGAAACACAAGAAAAGTACTAGTACTATTTTGAAATGAATCTTTGATTGCCATGAATTACATTGGATAAACTCTAGTGCTTAGACTAATGCATTGGTATCATACTGGATCACAGAACTTTCTGCATCAGTAATTGTAAACATTTTCATTATTGAGCATTTACTTTATGCAAAGCATGTTTTCTCAGCCTGATTGTTACGGACATTTGGGGCCTGATAATTCTTTGTTGTCAGTGGGTGTGCTGTGCAATGTAGGATCTTCAGTAGTATCCTTGGTTTACTTTCTTTAGATGTCAGTAGCAACCATCCTCATTTGTGGCAATCAAAAATACCTCCAGACATAGCCACAAGGCCCCTGAGAGTAGAATCACACCTGTAGAGAACAACTGCTATAATAAATCAGTTTATATATAATTAAAATAAAACATTGAAATTATGATTTCAATTTTTATCCCCCCAAAATGCAAATTTTCTCAATCCTAACATCTTCTCTGCATTGATGATATAGGGTCAGAAAATTGAAAGCACTCACAAACTCTTCAGCATGTCCTTACAAAAGTCTTTAATATAGAGCTAGAAAATAATATAGTAGGAGAAAGAAACCCAAGCAAGCCTGAGGGAGCAAAGGTACTTCCAGGTGCAGTACCCCAGGTTTCTTTCTCAATGCAGAAAATGTACATCGTCTCTGGATTATGAATTCCCAGAGTCTAAAAGAGAAATCTTGGTTTTAGGAGATTTCAAGCAAAAGTTTTCTGGGGGTTCTTTCATATCCCTCTAGTCACATAGCCGAGACCAACTATGTAACCAGGTAATGTAGGTTCAAAGCATTTATCTATGCATCTCTAAATGCTCTAAGCCAGCTGTTCCATCCTGAAGAATTTCAAATATTAAAGAACATGTTGTACATCTCTAGCTCTCGCATCTTGTCCTAACAGTTCCAGTACTGACTTTGAGGCATTCTTACAAAATAAGCAAAGAAAAAACACGTTTCACAAAAATTTCCATTTCTCTGAATGGCTTTAAACAATCTTACTTTACAACCAGTTTTTGATATAATTATTTGTATAATACTTATTCTTTATATTACCACATCTTACATTCATTCCTAAAATTTCTTTTAATATTTTAAAACACCAATTTAAGAATAGAATTGATCCAATTTAACAAATTTAGAGTTGTGCAACTATCAACACAGTACATTTTGAGAAGACTTACATTACCCCAAAAGTTTCTCACGACCATTTGTGGTTGATCCCTGCATGCTCTCTCTCTCTTTCTCATTCTCTCTCTTTCTCTTTCTCTCTCTTTCTCTTGACCACAGAAAATCACTGGTCTTCTTTCTCTATATATTTTTGCCTTTTCAAGAAATTCCATATGAATGGAATCATGTAATATGTTATGTCTTGTGTCTGACTTTTCTTACTTCCATGTATCAGTAGTTGATTTCTTTCTGTTTCTGAGTACTATTCCAGTGTACAGGTATTCTACATGTTCTATATCCTTTAACCAGTTGAGGAACATCTGAATTGTTTCCTATTTTGTCTATTATGAGTAATGTATCTGTGAACATTGGCACGTCTTTGTTTAGACATATGTTCTCATTTCCTTGAATAGCTATCTAGGGATAGAATTGTAGTGTTGTATGTCTACTTTATTAACAAACTATTCAATACTTTTCCAATATGATTATAGCATTTTACATCCTGACTTGCAATGAATGAAAATTTCTGTTTTCTCCATCTTTGCAAATACTTAGTATTGTTAGTCTTTAAAATTTTTAACTATCATAGTGAGATTATGATGATTTTGTTTGCATTTCCTAATGGCTAATAATGTTGGGCATCTTTCTTTTTCTTTCAGTTTTATTCAGATATATTTGACATATAACATTGTATAAGTCTGATGTGTACAGTGTGTTGATATGGCAAACTTGTACATTTCAAAATGATTAACAACATAGAGTTGACAATACCTCTGTCACTGTATAAATATAGTATTTTTACTTCTATTTACCATGCTGTACATTAGTTCTATGTGCTTATTTGGCATTCTTTGAAAAAACATTCTACTCAAAATTTTTGCATTGTTTTTTTATTAGGTTGTTTGTCTTTCTTATTGACTTTTCAGACATTTTTATACATTCTAGATACCATTTCTTTATCAGATACATCTTTTCAAAGTGTTTTCCCTACAGCTGTGGTTGGCTTTTTCATTTTCTTAGTTGAATCTTTTGAAGAGCAAATATTTTTAAATTTGAAGAAGACCAATTAATCATTTTTATTTCATTGTCACATCTAAGAAATAGTTACCTAACTCAAGGTTACAAAGATCTTTTCTTTTTCTTTCTTTCTTTTTTTTACCAAGGATTTCTTCTAGAGGTTTTCTAATTTTAATCCTCACAATTAATTCTATGATTAATTTTGAGATAATTTTATGAAATTAGCTAAGTAATGAAGTTCTATTTTTTCCTTTCCTTTTCTTCTTTTCTCTCCTCTCCTCCATCCTCCTCCCCTCCTCTCTCCTTTCTTCTCTTCATTTCTTTTCTTTTGCATATGTGTACCCAATTGTTCTAGCACTATTTGTTGAAAAGATAAACCTTTGCCATTGAATTACTTTTGTATTCTTATTTTAAATCAATTGACAATATGGGTGTGTCTACTTTATGAAGTGACAGAATTGTAGAAATGAAGAACTTATTAGGGGTTGCCAGGGGTTAGAGAGGAGTGTATTAGTAGTTGCAGGGCAGGCCAGAAGGTGGCTGTGTTTACAAAAGGGTAGTATGATGGACACTTGTGATGACTTTATTCTGTGTCTAGACTGTTTTGACGGTCACATGAATCTACATGTGTGATAAATCTGCAATGAAATAAATACACACATATGTGTGTATACACATAGACATGTAAGTGTATGGACACTGGTGAAATCTTAGTAAGGTCAATGGATTCCCTCCGTGTCAATTTTCAGGTTATGGTATTGTAATAGAGTTATGTAATATGATACCACTGGGGGAAACTGGGTGAATGATATGCTGGATCTTCATGTATTATTTATGGCACCTTCATGCCTATCTACAATTATCGCAAAATAAAGTTTTTAAAAATATCTTTTAAAAGTTTGTTAAATATTTATCTTTCCAGCATTTTTGCAGTCTTTAAACTATAGCTAAATAATACACAGCTTATTTTGTTAAATTAAATTACTTAAACCTTAACATAGACATAACATAATAAGAACACATTATTTCAAATACATATTATTTATATTATATATTGGAGCCTGGCACAATATAAGTATTATATCTGTTTGTTCAGTGACAAAATACAATAAAAATAGTTTTGGGAGATATAACTGTGAGAAGGTAAATCTTATCTGTTTAATTAGAAGAAGCAATATAAAAATAATAAAAACTCATTGAATATATATATAGAGGCAGAACTCTTTTAAATTCTTTACATATATAAAATCCTGATACTCAGAACTTTATAGCAAACCTATGAAGTACATATCAATATTATCCCTATTTTAAAAAATGGGTGAACTAAGGCATAATTAGTAGAAAATCAATTATAAAGAGCTGGTAAATGAAAGAGCCAATCTTTAAATCTAGGTATTTGTATACACCTTTTTAACTGCCTTTATAATAGTTAGCCTCTGGGTTGTACCTCAGTAAAGTCTCAGAAAATTTAAAGTGAGTACAACCAATGTGAACCAGAGATTTACAGATTATTATGAGCTGCTTAAGTATATTTACATCAAAACAAAAAGTGCAGGTTTTTTATTTATCTGTAACAAGAACTACAAAGCCATAAATTGAGACAAATTATTTTTCAAGAATTACATTTAAAATCAGTTAATCAAGAATAGGATATGACTCACATTAAGAGGCAGTAACATTTTTGGAAAAGCTAAGCTTGCTTTTTGAGCTACAGGTATGTTTTACAGTAGCTCTTAACAGTTGAAGAGAGACTATGCTCTAAGTGGCTGAAGAGCAGGTAAGGGGAGTTCCTAATTAGCAGTGTAAAGATGGGAGGGAGGGAATAGAAGTTGCAATCAAGAGGGGAAGATGTCTGAAATTGAACACTGCTTGGTTATAAGTAATAAGGAAAAATGATTAGTCAAAATGATTTTTGCAGTTTTGAACATGGCAGATCGAACAACAGTGTTGTAAGATATGTTGCCATGCACCACACAGATCTCCCTTCAGTAATGACCGAATTCTTTTCCCCAGCTTCTGGGAGTGCTAACAGCTGACATCGTTCACCCATCAGTTCCCTAGACTAGGTATGTGGCTGAAGAAAGTGCCTTGTACAAAGTCAAGGACCTTTCTGGCGCAGCCCAAATCTATTGCCTGATTAATACACAAGTAGTTACAGAAAGAAGCATAAATTGCCAGAATAAGTGAAAACATCACATTATCTCAGCCTTAAAGAAGCACATAAGGCAGTGAAATGTTTATGAAGATGGCATCACAACTTCCTTTACATGTACTGTTGCTCCTTACCTGTTTTTCCATAAGCCTAAGCACACACCGCTATGAATTCCCAGCATTCTTACCTCTTCCAGAAAATTTGTTTTCCTGGAAAGCTAACCTGCAACATTTGGCAGTTTTGAAAAACTGTGATTGACGATGTGCTTTGGGAGCATGAGATTTATATCAAGTATTGAGATGATGGCAAAATTTTAAAGCAAGTGTCTCCAAAGCAATGTTGCTCTGACTGTGAATTTCTTAGAAACACCATCAACAGAGTAACCAAGTCAGAATTTTTGGATTCATCCTTGAGTCCCTTCTGTGTCTCGTCATTGTCAAAGTTCTATCTACAGTTTTGTAAAATTTCAATAGTGAGTTTTTTCTCTCTCTACTTCTACGATTGTTGATGAACTTGCCTTGAGCACCTTTTTCCTAATTTGACTGCTTCATATTACTTTCTAGTCAATTCTCCAAATGCTGGCTAGTGGAGTGGTCATTCTAATATTTAAAATGCATCCTGACACTTCCAAACTTATTATTTGTTATGGTATTTCATTAAAAAAAAAAAGTACTTACAGTGTTTTCTAACGGGTACTTAGGTATCATTCTTTTACTGGCCTTGTCTCCTGAAACAAACTTTCTGTATAGCATAGATAACATTTGTTACTTACCAGGACAAACAAGAGTTGTCCAAATTGCTTTATGTGGATCACTTCATGTGTTCCACAAGCTTGATTAACTACTTGCAGTGCTCTGCACATATTAAGCTAACATATGCCTGTTTTGTAGGTTATGCTACGTGCAGTAACCTACCACCATGTGAACATCTACTAGCACTTCTTGACTTCATTCATTTTTTAGTTTCTCTATTAGCACTTGCTACTGCCACTGAAAGTATTAGAGTTGACTTACTCCCCACCATTAATTTTAGACATTTCTGTTGTAGGAACTCTAATGCTTTACTAAATTTTTAAAAAATCATTCACTCCTTTACTGAACTTTTAGTAACGTACAAAAATAAACCACATCAATTATTCTCTTTTCTGCAGCCCAACAGCTTTCATAAGTTAAAATAAAAAATACACAGATAATACCACAGTCTTATTCTATCAATAAGGTCAATGATTAAAGGGATATTGTCAAATAGCAGGACTTGGCTTAGTGATGCATTGTGTTACTGCAGCAGAAGTGTGGACTTCAAAACCTGTCAAACCTAGGTTTGCATTCTGGTTTTTGTCTCTTACAGATACATTAGTTCACCTATAATTCTTTGTTATACTATCACTTTCCTCTGCAATATGATAGAAATAACACTTAATTTGTTTTTTCAACAAATTTGAAAGGTAAGATCATTATTTTCTATTACTCATATGGGAAAACCAAAGATAACAGCCAGGTATGCTTGACCTCACAACTGAGTTTGAAGTCTTCCTTCCACTGTCTTTGGATAAGGCAGAATTTGTACCTGTATCTGAATGCCAGTCTTAGGATGTATGGTACTAAGCAGGTTCCACCTGATTGTAGCTGTGGGCCAGTTCTCTTTAGGTTCTGGTGCTTTGGGTTGTTCCATTTTGTCATGACCCAATGCTGGAGCTGAAGTAGGAAGCCCTGTGCAGGCCACTAGTTGATAGTGAAGTCTCCATTAATGGTATTTCCAAGTGTACCATTTAGATACAGAAAATAAGCCACTCTGGCAGCTGGAATAGAATCACCCCACTATTGACTGCCTCCTTTCTTTTCTTGTCTTTTTTTCTTTTCTTCTTGAGTGTTTACTTTAATTATATATATATAAATAAATAAATAAATATATATATATATATATATATATACACACACACACATATATATATATAAAACTATATATATATATTATTATTAAATTTAGTGAGGTGACATTGGTTAGTGAAATTATACATGTTTCAAATGTACATTTTTATAATACATCATCTATATATTACATTGTCTGTTCACTACCCAGATTCAGTTCTCCTTCCATCACTATATAATTGACATATTTTCCCCTCTTCTATCACCCTACCTCCCCACTACCCTCTGGTAACCACTAAACTATTATCAGTGTTCGTGAGCTTTTGCTTGTTTGTCTTGTTTGTTGCTTTCAGTTTTATATTCCACATATGGGTAAAATTATATGGTTCTCGAACACCTTTTCTGTCTTACATAGTATCTTCTATTCAGCCAAGTCCCCACCCACCTGCACCTTTATCCTTAATATTTATTACCAAATTTCACTCAATTACCTGCTACCATTTGTAAAACACTGTTGTCCATGACAGAAAAATTAATGAAACAGTAATTCCTTGAACTTATAATACAAAATTGGCTTCCTAGAGAAGAAAATTAAGTGTCTGAAGTCTTTTACTTATAATGAAAGTCAGCTGCAAAAGCAAAAACCAATAAACCAGTTTAATAAACTTATTTTTATTTACTGGTACATTTGAATTGTCTCAGCATTCAAGTTAACAGACGTTCAAGGAGAATTTCTAAAAGTAAATTATCAGAGCATAAGAAGTTTGTGTTTAAACATTTTAAAATAAATTATCATTTTAGTAATAAACATTTAATAGAGTAATAGAAAAAGTTACTATGATTTCACTAAAATTTAACTTGAATTTAGTGTTTTTCTAATTTTCAGTAGATATTAATAACATTAATTATGAACAACAAAAAAATATTTTCTATGCATTCCAATATAAATTGATGTGACATTGAACGTATTTGGTAGTGATTACATTTTAAGATTTATTTCCTAATACAATTACTTATGAAGAATGACTTGATGACTTTTCTTTGTACTGAATTAAATTGAATTTGGTTTTTACTCTTTAAGATGTAAAACCAAAAAATTGCTAAAACTTACTTGGGATACAGTCTTTATTTTATTAATTTATAAATAGGCAGTTCCCAAGTAGTCACTGTTATATATTTCTTTAAAGTATGTTTCACAGGAGCGTGGTATAAATGTATTATTTCCCTTCAAATTTCATCAGAAGTGTTCCATAGGACAGAAAGAATGCAGTTACCGTACAAGTTTGACACTAGATGGCATTCCTGTGTAATCAGAAGAGCAAGAGGCTAATACAGTTGCTGGCTTGTTATTCTGAGACATAATAAACTCAGAAATAAATCACTAAGAACTGGATAAAATTAAATGTACCTTTTTATTCCAAAGATTATGTGAATAAACCAATTTTGTATCAAATTATTTACAGTTTCTTGACTATTATAAAATTAATAATTGTTGTTCTTCCTTCACTAAATTAGAAGAATGATGCCAGCTACTAAAAGCCTTCTTTTACTCTGTGTCCATATTATCTACTTGCCGAGTCCCACACTACAAGAGCTGTGGGATGCCAGGGCGACCCAGGGTTAAGAAAGACAGTAGCCAAGAATAGATTGAAAATGGGGCCAAGGGACTCAAGCCTCAAGGACTGAGCCTCAAGGACAGAGCCTCAAATCAGGCCAATGCATAGCTTTTATTAGCTATTGTATAAAGAAGTTAAACTTTAATTTCAAAGTCTGTGAGTTTTGTGCCTGGCAACCATTTTCCTGAAAGTCCTCATTATATTCCAGCACGTACTATGCCTTCGTATATACACACAATCCCAGTGGATGGCGTCATTGTTTGAAACTATCTGATAAGAAAGAACAACTTATATCATTCCATAGGGTCTCAGCTTTTCGAGACACCAACTTCAAGGAAGCTTATCAAAATCATTCCTTTGGGTCTCAGCTTTCAGACACTTACTTGTGATGCCATGAGATTGGCGCAGGAGAGCAAACAGTTTTACAGCTGCAAGGCAACATCTACTCATATCAGAGGTTCCAAGAAAATGTATACACATTTTAAGACATGTTATTTTTTTATTTTTTTTTTATATCTTTTTATATTTATAGAGAGTGATTATTTTATCTTCAGTGCATATTTATTTTTATTTTACTTTTGACAGATAGAGAGAGAGACAGAGACAGAGACAGCTAGAGAACAGAACTGTGGGAACTCCCCAGTTCAGCATGTGGGTCCTGCCTGGGCCGGAGCCGGGATTCGATCCTCGGTCCTCGGGGCCTCAAAGCGAGAGCTCAACCCGCTGAGTCGTCCCGGCTTTCCCAAGACATGTTATTTATGTATTACTTTTTGAAGTCAAATTGGGAGGGATGGCAAGATGGCGGCATGAGAGGAGAACCCAGACATCTACCTGGGAAGGGACTTACGAACAAAAAGGAACCCACAGGGGAAACCCTGAGAAGCACCCTCAACTGAGAGAACCACACAACGCAGAACAACACACAAAGGTTAGAGGAAAAAGGGGAGAGCGGGAGAGGGAGGGAGAAGGAGCAGTTTGGGGACAG
>PVKE010050114.1:0-11045 GCA_004027555.1 Craseonycteris thonglongyai | reverse complement strand
AAAATTATTTTTGTTTATTATTTTTCATTCTTGTTCAATAATAAATATCCTTAGAAATAGCTGGTGCCTGCCACCCTACCGATATTTTAGAATGCGCCCTAGGGTATAAAAAGGTTGGGAACCCCTGATGTAAGCAATGTGTTCAATTCAATATTGGGTTTATGAATGAACTTCAACCAGATTCCAGGCTCCTGACTCCTGATAAAGCACAACTTCTCCTGACAAAATGCCCTCCAGGAAACAGCATCCCTGCCTCCCATGAAATCTTTCGTGCCTTTACCTTCAACCTCCTATATGAATCAGTCCTTTTCTTTGTTTATTTATTTATTTATATTTTCTCTTTGTTATAACAGAGACAAATTAATGGTATGGTAAAGAGCGAAGACCCTAGTCTCAAGAGGGCTTGGGTTCTAGCCCAAACTTTTCCACTTCCTAGTTATTTATCTTAGGCCTCAAAGGAGCGATGTGTCCCCATTTGCCTGGTTTTAAAATTGAAGATCCTGAGTTCCTGCAACCACCAGAGTCTCTGACAAATTTGGACTGTTTAAGTTTAAGGACTTCCATCTGTAAGATATGGATAATAATCATCCTTATACCTCATAGCTGCTCTAAGACCAAATGAATGAATGTATAAAAGCACGGAGCATAGTGACTAAGTTTCATCCACAATAAACACTCATGTCCATATCAGTCACTTCCTCTTGGGTCTCTACATGTTGGAGATGTGAAAGTCCTTCAGAACAGAGGTGACAGAAAAAGCTGAGAGGGAATGAGGTTTTTTTAGAAACAGGACAAGCAGCAGACGTGAAGAGGGTGAGAACAGCTTAGAAAGGAAGAGAACATTAAGAAGTAAGGAGATAATCTCTTGGCCATAGCAGTGAACATCAATAAGAAATTAGGAAATTCCAGGGCCAGGGCCTACCTAGAAGAGATCACTAATAAATTCTACTTTTGAGTCTATAAATGTATGTCTATTGTATAAAGAATTTTTTTATAAAGTAAGAAAGAGGAAGTAAGGATAAAGAATAACTGGTATAATATTTTGTCTGCTACATGGGATAACTCTAGAAATGTGAAAAATCCTCACAGTTAAAAAGTCCACAATCCCCAAATGTGGTACATACAGCACCATATCTAGCTTTCATATGTTTCTAGAAAAAATGTTCCTGAGAGGAATACCACATTGAACAACAGATATCAAAGCAACGATCTTTTCTCACCAATATCTGGTTGTAAGCTCTTCCCTAAGGACTTACAAAGGCGAAACTAAGAGAGAGATATACTTTCAGTCAAGGTCAAGGGTCAGAAATGGAAAATAAATGCAGAGTGGTAATGTAACTGAAGCTGTGTGCTGTCTGACCACACTCCCAGATGCAGGCAGCCTAGAGTTCACCTCCAGGAGACACCCAGAACTCAGGTGAGGTAGGAGATTAGGGTCAAGCCTTGTTCAAAACCAATGAACAAGAGATTACAGAAACATACAACTTTCAACTGTTGTTTGGGGCAAGGGCTTATCATCAGCTCCATACATAATCTGGGAGGCAGAGGATACAGACATGTCTCACCACCAGACCCTAGCCATGCCAGCCACTGGTTTACAGGATTTGAAATATCATCAATATCACAAGAGCAGGAGCCCCAAGGAACTGATATATAGTCTGTTTCTGAAAATGTAAACCCAGTACCAACTATAAGACTATGAATCAGAAGCCAACACTGACAACTGTTTGCAAAGCTAAAAGAAAAAGAGAGATCCTGAAAAAAAGGACTGATGGTTATGGTAGATAATATAAAAGATAGAATCATTTACCAATCATACATAGCTAAAGAGTGACTCAGCTTAACACCATCAGAAACTGCTTTTTCTATTCATGTAATTATTTCATTTTCTTTTCTCATAAAAATCCCATTGCCCTCACAGTGTAATATAGACACTATTTGGATTTCTGCCCAAATCTGTGCTCCACAAATTGTAATTCATTTTGATCTCAAATAAATGATTGTTGCTCTCATTTTGGCATTTTAGTTTTAGGTTAACAGGATCAACAGTAAAGATAATTTTGTAGAAGTGTACTCCTGAAAAACACATTGATTAATGAAATCAAAATGGAAATTATAAAATATTTACAACAGAGTACATAAAAACACAGCAAATTAAACCCATGAAACGCAGGCATAGTTGTAGTGAGAAGTACATTTATCACCTTAAATGTATTTATTAAAACAAAATAAGCAGTATTTTAAATAAACAGTCAACTCAAACAAATGTTAAGAAAAATTATGAAATTCAGAGAAAGTGAACATAAGAAACTAACAGAGATACATGCAAAAATGAATGGAATAGAAAGCAACTGCAAAAAAAAAGTAAAATAGTAGAGATTATCCATACAATTAAAAACAAGTCCTTTGTAAATGCTGACAAAATATATAGGCCTCTAGGTACTACAAGAAAGAGAAGAGAGAGAAGGAGAGGGAAAGGAAGAGGGAGGGGTAGGGTGAGAGAGAGAGATAGGCAAATAAGCAATATTATGAACAAAAAAAAAAAAGAAAGAAAGAAAGGCTGAAGAGGATAGTAGAAAATGTCTCCATTTGTTGGGTTGGGCACTGTATGGACCAAACAGGCCCAGGGAAGGCAGGACTATGAAGAAGGCTAGAAGATCTGAGAGCAACATGAGGACATTGAGTCCTACATGGAAGAAGAAATCATAGAGAATAAGAAAAAAGACCATAGAGAAGAGCATAAAATGCACTAAAGTGAGAGGCAACTGAAGAGCAACATAAGGTAACCATATGCTGGCTCTTCACATATTTTCCTTTCTAAATGAAAAGGTAGCATTACATAAAATAAAATCAATTTAAAATAAAATGACTTTTAAAGAGCTTTTATATAAGATTAAAATAATGTAGCAGAAGGCTGAAAGTGAACTTAATTGTTCTTTTATACATCTGAACAGCTCATTAACAAAAATCACAGTATTCATTAGGAAAGCACAGCTGATCTTCCTCCAGAGAACAACCCCTAATCCAACTACATACCAACAGTCTGGCTCCTGATTTCACGTGCTAAAAAACACCTTTAGGTATACAACACTGATTATTTTGTTTCATTTTTACGAAATAAAAATTTAATTAAATAAAGACTGTATTAAAAACTACCAATGGATTCAGTTTGTTTTGTGTATTTTATTTACATGTATTCATGTATGTATTACGTTTGACATATTACTGAGATATATCAAAAGAGGGTTAGATAAAACTGTGAAGCCAGTCAAAGAAATAAAATTCAGTGCATGCCTAGGTATTTGTACAGAAATATTATTCGCCTTGGAGATATCCTTTCCTTGCACAGGGCTCTCACAGACTATGCCCGAAGGTCTTTGTATTTTAACGGGGGGAAATACATCAAGGTATTGATCACTTTGCCTTTAAGGAATAATGCAAGTATGCCTTTAAGGATATTAGCAGACAGGAAATTTTGTTAAGACTTTTTAAAACAAGTTTTCCTTGTTTCCCTAAAGTGACAAAACATAAAACCACTACTATTTTATCAATTCCTTGGGCCAGCAATGCCTGTAAATAGGCCAGAATTTGAAACTGAGTAAGTGTTTGGAGCCAAATAGATAATACATAATTCAGCTCTTTCTTCACCCATGACTTTAATACTCAACGTCAAAAAATATCATAACAATTATCCTTAATCATGGATGTATTCATGTCCCTCTTTGATTAAAGCATCAGTGTTTATAACATAATATAATAACCCAAAGCCAGAAGTCCAACTCCTAAATCTCAGTGCTCTTACTACACTTAGTAAGCAAGCTTCCCATTTCCTATTCCTGTCAGTCAACAACTTGTGCTCTCCTGCTTTCTGTTTTGTTTATGCTTAACTCTAAAGACAGATTGGTGGTTGCTAGATGTAGGGGTGGGGAGTGGGCCAAATGAATGAAGGTGGTCAAAGGGTACTAACTTCCAGTTGTAAAATAAGTAACTCATGAGACTGTAATGTATTGCATGGTGACTATAGTTAATAATACTATACTATATATTTGAAAATTGCTGAGAGTAGATCTTAAAGTTGTCATCACAAGAAAAAAATTTTGTAACTGTATAATGATGGATAGTAACTAGATTTATTGTGATCATTTCATAATATATACAAATATTGAATTATTATGTTGTATACTTGAAACTAATTTAATGTTGTATGTCAATTATATCTCAATTTTTAAACGGCAATCATAAAATTAAAATACACTAAGACAATTTTAAGTACTATACCAAGAAATGCATGTTGATTTTTTAAAAAATGTTTCTAATAACTTAAACAACATGACAGGACACATCCTTCATTGATGAAAAAACTTAGGAATATGTGAGTTACAAAGTAATGAACAGAACAAGATCATATATGGAGAATGATCCTTCTAAGTCAGCTCAAAGAGCTTACCCCTCAATGACCAGGTGGATAGAAGAAGGTGGTTTACAAGATAACATGAGGATCCATTCTGGGGGAAAAAGTTATCTTCTTCCATATTCAAATCACCTCCGAAGTACAACATTGTGCTTCACAACAAACTATATCAAACTCTTGATAAAGAGAGTTATCTAGCATTTTATTTCATCTTCTGTGAGATAGCACTACAGAGGTAATTGAAAAGGAAGGTCTCCTCATAAGATGTGAGCATTGAAAACCAAGATTGCATTATCGCTTAAAGGCATTTTGATCTCATAGGCTCTGCTCATCTGGCCCTCTCTATTAGGCAAGCAATGCCAGTAGGACAATTTTACTTAATTACTTTGCTATTTAATAAATTTTAGGTAGAGTTTAACAAGAGAGATTTGAAAAAGATTGTTGCTAGTTGAAATTAATTTATAAAAGCCTATGCAGTTGTAATTCAGGGATAAGGCTCTCCACAGATCTATACAACCTTGAATAGACAAGTCCCAAAATAATTATTTTACTTAAACCACCTCTCCTAATTAGTCTTACTAGGGGTTCTCAGAGGTGTTAATCTCTTTGCCGTGCAGCAATTTTCAGTAGCAGCTTTAGAAAAATGTTCAATTTAAATGCATATATATGTGGCATGCAAGCACACCCACGCACACAGCCAGGTCCGTTGTCTGGTAACACCATCTGAAGTCAAATAACAAAGGTTATCGAGTTGAGTGAGATTTAACTATAATAACATGTAATCTAACATTGGCCTCTATCCTAAAAATATGATGGTTTCATTTTTATGCAGAGTCTATCATCACCACTGTCATCATCAGAAAGTAAGAACATGAACAATATATTATGTTGCTGGTGTATAGCACGATTTATGTTACATTTGCAATCTTTGCAGAGGGTTCTACATATTTACATATTGAGTTGAGGGAGGGTATGAAAGGACAGGGCTGAGGTAGGATTTTTAAGAGGTTTCTAAATCAGGAAAAGAGGCTGGGGGTAGCACAGAAGATGAGGTGCTCCTCCCCTGAACTGGAACATCAGAGAGCATCTCAGAAAAGTTTGTAAAATAAGAATAAGTGGTATGTGGAGCCTCCCAGGGTATGATCTTTGATGTGCTACACCCTTTAAATCATACTTTCATTGAAAATTTACAACAGGGTTCAAGGTCAAAGAGCTATTGGTGGCAGTGCCAAGATTCATTCAAGCCAGGATCCTCTTGCTGGAAAACTGAAGTTCCTAACCTTTGGACATGCAGCCTCTCCCCATGAAAGAAATGAACACACACACTTATCCATCCAAGACCTTAAGAATCAAGAACTTTTTTTTAATGTAGGAGTGTCTGTGCAGTGAGGAAAATGAGTTTAGAGCAGAAAGTACTGGGTGGTGGTGGTGGTAGATGAGAAATGTGTCCAAATTGTCAAGAAAAAAATACATTTTCCTTAAAAAAAAAAAAAGTCCAATTTTATCATGTGATCAACATGCCTGATTCTAGCACATTGGGCATTTTAAATGAAGATCCTGCTATAATCCCCTAATGCAGAACGAGGCACCAATATATCCAAGCTGGATAAAACCTATACATTCTATAAGTAGTTTCTTACCAAAAATTAACAAGTCCCAAGCAATATATCTCTTTGGTAACCTATGGTTTGGATTATTTAACTAAAATTTTATTCTTGGTTTACTACTGTAACCTTAGCTCAGACTCAGTAGATGCATTAATTTAACGCTATTTCAAACTTAATGTTACAGAAGTCAGGAAAGAACAAAGAAAAGGGGACATAGAGTGATATTTGGGTCTGCCACCAAGCTAGAGAATTGTAAAGAGGAGAGCAGTTGACAGCTGCTAAACTTAGGAGAAAAAAAAGACAATGTTTTCTTCTACCTAACCACTTCAAAACCACTTCAGTACATTAAAAGCATCAAAATATGTACTTCCCCATGAAATAGCCTTGTAAAATTTAGACTATGACTAAGCACTTATGCATTTTATATGCTGGAAAGTGCTGAGATCAAGGAGATAAAAAATAAAGATGGCTTTGTTTCGAAGTAGGAGACAGCAGATACTGATCAAGATAAGATAATATAAGAATTATGAGAGAAATCAAAGATGAAGTAATTTTAAAGATGAAAAATAAAACAGATAAAGAGCTCTGCGCTAATCACTACTTTTATATTTCTATGATTTGCTTAAAAATCATAGAGCATTTACTATATTACATCCACTACCTCCTAACTACAGAATTATTATGAAGGAATCTTAGCTTAGCAAAAATGTTTAATAAAAATAGGATATTCAGTGGGTCCCCACAGGTATAGTATGTGGTTCTCAGGTAGTCAGGACAAGACACTCACTACATATGCCTTTCTGATTTTTACATTTAGTATCACTACTGCTACTCTTTCCATGTTAACTATAGAAGAAAGAGATTAATGTTGACCATAGAAATAATAATCATAATTTTTATTTCTTTAGTGCTAATTGAAATAGTTTTACATGATGATATTATTAACCAAAACAAATATTAGGGTTCAAAACAATATGCAATTTCATGTTTCTTTTTATTTTTTTTAATTTTCTTTTAAAGAAACATTACTCATGTAACTTTCAAAAGAGGGAATAGGAAGAAGTAAATTCTAATAAAATGCTTTCCATTAAGTAAAATCGTCTATCACCAAAATGGCAATCAGTTTCTTATACTAAGCATCAAAAGACCTCTATAGGGGTCAGCATCGCTCAGGCACTACTGAATATTACACTGGACGCCACCTTCCCTGAGAAACCTTGGTGCACACAGAATGTCATGGTTTTGTTGAAACGTTTATTCTGTAACTGATTTTTCAAAGACCTATGAACTATCATTACTTTTATTCACTTCAAAATATCTTCGTGTTATATATTTTTTCTTTCATTATATTTAATTATATCTTAGTAGGGTTTGTTCCGGGTGTCATATTCAGCTCCTATCATTTCAAAATTACACTAGATGAGTCACTTCTGAAAGCCATGGTGATACATAGCAAATTCCCTCCACACATAGTGCTGGCATCAATCTTAAAGGGTTAATAGTTTCCAACTTTCACCTTACTTTCCATAGTGCATCTTATCTTAAGGCCTGTGGTCTTCTCTCCACTGATGATGTTGATTAGAGTGGAAATTTCAGTATTATTACTGCATGTTTAACTTAGACCGGGGGTGGCAAACCTATGGCACGCATGCCCAAAGTGGCACGCGAAGCAATTATTTCGGCACGCGGAGCTGGAAGGGCGCTAAGGGCAATTCCACAGTGAGTTTAGATTACAGGGTCCAAATAACAACTAAAATTGATCTAAGTTGCAGATGGGAAGACAAAGAAGAGCACCGTATACGTTTTTTAATAATAAGGAGTACTTTTCTGTTGTATTACTTGCTTTGGTTGATGCCAACTGTAAATTTATAGTAATAGATAGATGTTGGGTCATATGGAAAAAGGGGGACAGTTCTAAAAACATGGAACTCCTTGCCTGAAAATTTTCAGTGTCTGAAAAATGTAGCAGTGGCAATACTCTCGATATTTTCCTCTACTTACTCATGTGAATCATTATTTTCAATTATAAACCTAGTCAAGTCCAATTTTAGGAGTCATTTAACTGATGCCTCAAGTGCAGCTTGTGTAATGTTAAAAACAACAAAATATAAACCTGATGTGATTCATCTGTCTTCTTCTGCACAACAGAAATCACACTAACAATGATAGAGTATTCTTTAATTTTCATGGGTACTCCGTGCATTTGACGACTAATGTTTATTATTATAATTTAATTCTGTCACATGTTTTTTTCCTTTTTGTTTCATATAAATTATAATTTTATTATAATATCATGTTATTCTACACCAAATAAAAATGTAATAAATGACTGATAGACATTTTCTATGGTATTTATATAATTACCTTTGTTATGCACTCTAATAAAATATTTAAACGTCAAAACAAATAATTGTGAATACCATTTAAAAAATTATTGTTTTTTGTTATAAAAACATCCTATGCCTCTTATAGACATAAAAATAATTGATACCTCTGTCTCACTCGATGGGTTGGCACACGAGTTGAGCGAGTATACTCTTATTTCATAAACTTTGGCACTCAATCGCCAAAAGGTTCGCCACCCCTGTCCTAGAAGGATAACTCAACAGGAGATGAGCTCCTTTTCACACACATTGCATTTTGCTTCAAATTAAACTTTTATTTCACACACACACACAGAAATGTGAAGAGGGGGTAGAGTAAATTGATAGTAATCATGCCTTCAGCAGAGACATCATTTTACAATCACTGAGAAGCCTTTACAATTTGGAAACTAGCTTAACTGCACACCGGAGGCTGTGACATTGTCCACTTCACAATCTCTATGATAACAAAACCAGGGTTAGAAATTGAAAAGTTTACTGACTAAATAAATCATTTATAATGAATCAGCTGATTTTCTAGCCTGTCTTTGGATTGTTACATAATAATAATTTACACCAATAACAACCAACAGTCAAGAAGAAAAAAAAATCAAAGTAGAGGTATTATGGTAATATCATTTCACCTATTTTGAAAACATCCTAGATAAGTGCATTGGAAAGTTAAAATAAAATCCTATTGAAGATTATTTTCTGAACAGCCCACACATTCCTTGGGAATTTGAATATCAGCTGCCAAAAGTTCCAGCATGTAGAATTCAGACTGTGATATTTATCGATAATGGATTTATCCCAATATTTTCCCCATTCCTAATCAGGGTAAGGTTACCTGACAACAGGAGCACTTAAACAGAGACCAAGGGTCATTAAGAAAAACACTCATGAGAATTGGCAATTGAATCACATATTTACGGAAGGCTTAGGGTATGTGTATCCTCTGTGGTATTACTTGGCACTAAGAGTTAGGAATAAGACAGCTGACAATCTTCAGCCTTTGTGCACTTCACGGAACATATTCACTAAGACAACTGAATTTTTTGTAGCATCTGAGACTAAATTTAGAAAAATATCCATGGATAATTTAAACTATTCAGAATATTACATTTAGATCACGCCCTTTAGAAGGTGTTTATTCATCAAGAGTATATAACAATATTAAAGGTTGATGTGCTTCATAACAGAACAAACTATAAAGCAAAAAACTGATAGACTGCAGAGAGAAATAGACAAATTTACAATTATAGTTAGAGACTTCAATACCCCTCCCTCACTAATAGACAAAATAGATGTAACCAGTAAGGATGCAGGAGACTTAACACTATCAAGCAACTTGATCTAATTAACATTTATAGAATAAAAAGAATAGCAAACTAAACTTAAAGTAAGCAAAATAAAATATAAGACAATAGAAATCAACAGAAGAGAAAACAAAAATAATAAAAAAATAAACTCAAAGGTTAGCTCTTGGGGACGCCAGGATGGCTCAGCAGGTTGAGTGCTTGTCTTGCAGCCCTGGGGTCCAAGGATCAAATCCTGGCCCTAGCCCATGTCGACCCATATGCTTAAATGAGGTGTGCCCCCATTTTGGTTCTCACTGGAGCGAGCTTCCCATATGCAAGGCCCCCAGTTTGGCTCCTGTCCTGGGCATGCTTCCATGTAGAGAGAGGCTCCCATGTAGAAGGCTCCCAGCTCACAGGGGCATGCCTCCCATGCAGGAGACCCCAGGCCAGTTTGTGCCCTGTGCAGCCCGCACCCACCTGCGGAGTGAAACTATACTGAAAACTAATAACTACTATGATGGAGACTGCTTTGCGCCCTCACCCCCCACCCCCTCTTTCTCTCTCTCTGGCTCTCTCTCTGTCAAAAATAATAAAAAAAAATTTTAAGAAAGGTATCTTTTGAGAAAATCTATAACAATGATAAAATTCTAGCCACACAGATGAGGGAAGAAGAGTGAAAACACAAATTACAAATGTCAATAATAAAAGAAGTCATCAATATACGTTCTACAGACGTAAAATAATAAGGGTATATCATCAATAATTATATGCCCCAAAATTCAACAACTTAGATAAAACAGTGTCCTTAAAAGATGTCAAATACCGAAGCTCACTAAAGGGGAAACAGATAACCTGAATAGCTTTATATCTATTTTTAAAATTGAATGTGTAGTTAAAACATTTCCACAAAGAAAACTGAAGGCCTAGATAGCTTTACTGGTGAATTCTACCAAATTTTTAAAGAAGATGTATCAGTTCTACACCAAGTCTTTCAGCAAATTGGAAAGGGCAAAAATACTACCTAAGTCCTTCTATAAGGAAAGAACTAAGACAAAATCAGGCAGATACAGTATAAGAAAAACAAAATAAAGCCTACAGATAACATCCCTCACAAACATAGATCTAAAAATCTCCCACAAAATTTTAATAAACTACATTCAATAATACACAAAAATAATGTATACATCATGGCAAAGTGAGGTTTATCCCAGTCATGCAAGATTAATTTAACAATCAAGTATCAATACATGTATCTCACCATATTAACAAACTAAAAGAGAAAAACAATATGATCAGTTCAGTAAATTCATTTTTAAATTTTTGGATAAAAGTTCAACATCAGTTCTTAGTAGTAGTAGTAGTAGTA
>PVKE010050113.1:0-11051 GCA_004027555.1 Craseonycteris thonglongyai | reverse complement strand
GTGCATAGTTATTTCTATTTTACTTTTTGACAGATAGAGAGAGAGACAGAGACAGAGACAGTTAGAGAACCAAACTGTGGGAACTCCCCAGTTCAGCACGTGGGTCCTGCCTGGGCCGGAGCCGGGATTCGATCCTCGGTCCTCATGGCCTCAAAGCGAGCGCTCAACCCGCTGAGCCGTCCCGGCTTTCCCCTCTGTCACTTGAATTCTTGATAGTTAAAAAAGCAACTGAATTAAGCTTTGATGCTGTAAATTTACATTATAAAGCATCTCATCACATGACAGCCTTCTGAGTATTAATGGTATAATTAATGGAGTTAATTAAGAAGGAATCTTAAATAAATATAATTAATATGTTCAAGAAAATAAAGAAAAAGGTGTAAAACATCAGTAGACAATTGGAATCTCAAGAGTTTTCTCTTTGCATGACACTGTACTAACTAAAACTTGTTAAAACTGTCCATGCTTTGAATAGTCCCACTGACTAGAAAACTGTCAAGCAAAGACACATTTTTGATATGCCAGATTTTTAGTTAACAATACTGTCTAAAATAAGAAATGTCTGCAGATAAAACTATTCAAATGGAAATTCTAAAAGTGGACAATGTAAATCATAGGATTATGAACTCAATAAGTGGACATAAAAATAGACTAGAAAATCAATGATATGGTTACTAAAATAAAACATAAGTCAATAAAAATACAAACTAAAGTACAGAGACAAAAAAGAGTAGAAGACATTTTTTAAAAAGCAGAGTAGACACGTAGAACAAAGTAAAAGGTTTAACATATGTTTACCAGTAATTGAAATTACAGAAAGAGATGAAAGAAAATTCAGCAGAACAATATTAGAATAATTAATGTCTACAAAGTTTCCAGAACAGATTAGCAATAGATAACATATTATAGAATTGTATACTTGAAACCTATATAATTTTAATAACCAATGTCACCCCAATAAATTTAACAGTCAAACAAGTTTCTTTTTGCCATGTGTTTTACATATGTGAGATATATGTATATAATGCAAAATAAAAATAAAAACATTAATAGTAATATTTCATATGGTCTCAAATACATGAAAAGTAAAATGTATAGCAATAAAGTAACAAAAAAAGTGAGTAGAGTTTATGTCATATAAAGTTTTAAGTGTCTACCACTATTGGGAAGAGGCAAAATAAATACTTGCATTTTCATTACTCTCAAAATTTGTATACCCTCATAATAAATGTACATATAATATCTAAGTTAACCATTAAAACAAACTGGAAAACATTTGGGAACCATTATAAATAAAAAATAATTAGTTGGTTCCCAGAAAGAAAATAAGAAAAAGAATCTTGAGACATGTATGTAAAATGAAAAATGTATTGTAAGATTATCAGTGTAAATACAAATATAAATGGATAAATTAGCACAATTTTTGTATATAAAGTCGAACCTATCTATTAGATGCTGATGATATATATTTTGTATCTTGTTCTTTCTCCTCCAAAAGTTCAGCTTATTCATATTTTATTCCTCCCATGTACACATTTAATACATATCAGAAGAATATAAACTATCCATATACTTAAAATGTCATGCTAGGTAATTGGAAGATAATGCATAAACAAAAATAACTGTGATAATACAGGCAGAATGTGTTAGATGCAGTAAAGACAGAACCTGAGTCTGCTACATATGAGGGCTGTCCAGAAAGTATCCAGCCATGTAATTATTCTCATTATATTGACAATGGCAGGATTTTTTTCTGGACAGTCCTCATATTGTATAGTTTTAGACCAATGGCATCTTATACCAAAAATAAATAAATAAATAAATAAAAATCTAGTACTGGAAAAGATGTCCTGACCTAGAGTTTTCTTTTCCACAACAAATGTTCAGGTCAATTTAGAAGATAAAATTTTTATTTCTAAAAATGTTTTCAACAAAGTTAATGAAATTTGTATACATTTCAGAAGAGCATCAAATTTTACCATGAAGGCTGATCATGTTCTTTAGTGAGCTCTTTCCCTTTTGTTATATTTTTACATGTGTATACTGTCACACATTTCTACACCCAACTCCTTATTTACCTTGATTATCTTATCCTCTTCTGGAACTACATCTAAAATGACACATGGTCAGTCGAATTTTCAATTTCAGTTACAAAGTTGGCCACAGGAACTTAAAAAATAAATCACACGAATCTTTCAGAGCCAATTAGAGTCAAGAAAAGTTTTACCAAAACAGCTGCTGGTAAAAAGTCACTTATAGATATATCTCACTGCAGTAATGGCACATATACAGGTAAAAAAGATCCTTTATTATCCAAGAACTAAATAATACTTTATAAAATAACAGTATATATCTTCAATTAAATTAATTTAAACAATATTAATTATAATGATCAAAATAGATGTTGATAACTATATTATTTATTAATAGTAAAAGCCAATATATTTACTAATCATTTATAAAAAAATGACAAAATATATTTTTTACATTACTGTTTTGCTTTTTATGCCACTTTAAATAAGGTATCAATCATTATCATGATTTTATAAATGAGGAAACTAGGGCTTGTATACAGTAAGAAGCTAATGTTAGCTTTCTATTAATATATATAACTGGAGTGAAAAGTCAAACATGGACAATCTAAGTTAATGATGGTGATGATTTTAACTTTCAATTAGTTAAATTATGAAGACTCACAAATATTGAGAAAAAGTATTATTAGAAATTATCACGTTATTAATTTTTATCATGGAGAGAATGTGAACTATTAATATCTAAAAAATAATTGCTACTAAATAAGTGCTATAGAAATTCAGTTAAATAGAAAAACTAACAAGACTGGAAACACAAAATTTAATGTTTATATTAAAACAAAAATAAATGTACAGCTACCTCTTATTTTTTGGATCTCTGGTATTGAAGGGTACAGCTTTTGGGAAGCCACTAGTTGGGCATTCAATAGATTTGTCATGTTAAGAATAAAAAGAAAATAAAGAGAAATTTAAGGTAATAAGTAGAGAACAAAAAGAATCCTTTTTCTTTCTTTCCAATAAAAATTTTAGTGAAAAACAGATATGCACGGAGATAGGTGGAGAAATGTTCTAGGAACAGTGAACTGAAGGGGATCCAGATACAGCCTCAGGTGTTTCTGGCATACCTAGTAACCATCATGATCATAAAAATAGTGATACATATAACTACTATTATAATGGATGCCTATCATTGAAAAGAGCTTAATGGAGTATTAAAAATATAGGTTCTTGAATTACGATGGGCTGGATTTAAATAAAGCTCTGGTAATGTTATTTTTGCCACACTGTTCAAGTCACTTTATTTTTTTCTTTCTCAACTTCCTCATGCTTGAAAGTTATTAACCAAAATATTCAGGTGATTTGTCTGAGCCTCACTGAAAACTTCAGCCTTACATAAAAGGAAAAAAGCTTGAGTAATCATTTTTCAAATTTAGCCCATAAAAATATGTTTATACAATAACTAACTGTTGTTCACTGCAAAAGTGGACAGATACCTAAGTCAGAAAACCCATTTTCTAGTCTTTCTATTTCTAGTCAATATCTCTGAATCACTGAAGAAATAATCCTACTTGAAATGGTAACAAAGCCTTTAATTTCCTCTTCTTGATATGCATGTTTTTCTCCTTTTTCTTCTCTCTTATGTGAGAGGGCAGGAAGAGAGTTGTGTTTTATCTACACTCTGTGCTTTTTATGTCTGTAAACATCTACAGAGAGGGAGACATTTATTTGGTTCCATCTCTGAAACTAGAAATGTACCTTCTATTTGATCAAATGCACTAAAAATGAAAAATGGGAATAAGATGTTCACAGTGATTTATGCTGGCTATGATTCACACAAGAGAAATGATTCACACAAGAGAAAAACATTAACATTTTCAGATAATTAATTTGAAACTTTCACTTTTTAAATGAGGTATTAAGCAACTATACTTTTGAGTGGTTGGGTTTTGAGAAATCCAGGTCACAGCTACTAAATGAAGAATCTGAAAATGGTCTTCTGAGTTTTAGTTAATAATTGTTTCAATTTTCCCAGTGTATCCCAGTTACTGTTAATATAAGCAGAATCACAGACTAGTTTTCAAAGTAACTCAAATTAATATGTCTATATGTGTATACTGTGAAAATGTGTATATGTGTATACTGTACAATGATGCCATAAATTCTAAATTGGACATTTTTGATTTCTAAAATTTATCACTACTTGAATTCATAAAATTGAAAAAACAATAATGTGCATAATAAAAACTACTTTGGGAATACCAGGATAGCTCAGCGGTTGAGCACTTGCCTTACAATCACGAGGTCCAGGGTTTAATTTCTGGCTCCAGCTGTGCCAACCCATATGCTGAACTGCAGCACAACTGGTAGCTGTGGGATGGCTTATGTGGTAAAGGTTCTTGCCTCCCATGCAGGAGGACTCAGTTTGGTCCCAGTCCCATATGGCTCCACATCTACCTGTATGGAATGAAAGCATGTTACAACAATGTACAACCAAACTGCTCTGGCCCCCACGCCACGTTCTCTAAAACAATAAAATAAATCTTTAAAAAAATAGAAACTTTTCTTATAAAATGTTTAAGCATGTGAATAATAACATTGCTCAAAAAAGTATGGTACATTGACATAAAAAAAAAGAAACCAAGATTAAGTGCCCAGAAATAAATTCACACATTTATGCTCAATTAATTTTAGACAGAATCAGAACAATCTTATCAATAAGTGGTATTGGGAAAACAGGACAACCACATGCAAAAAATTAAATAGGACTGCTGTCTTATATCACACATAGAGATTAGTGCAAATGTATTAAATACCTATATAGAAGATCCAAAACCATAAAAAAAAAAAAAAATGAAAGCAAACAAAACAGAGCAAGAGACACAGAGAAAATAGTGGAGTATGAAGAAGAGTAAACATTAAACAAGGTGTAGGATTAGAACAAATATATTGATTAATAAAACATATATATTGAAAAATTATTTTATAATGAAATGCCATCTGATTATTCATGAGTCAGTTTCCTCTTCCTATCCATACAATTAAATCTCAAACAAAAGAAATAATATAAAGAATCATATCAAAAATCAAAATGAAGACTTAAAAAAATTAAATGCCATATGTTCTGATGGCACAACTGGGAGTTATAATCAGTGGTTAACACTCCACTAGTTGTGATAAAGTAGCATACCAGTCTATAATTTTTGTTGTTCTAGTCTTGATTTTTGATGTTTTTTAAAGTTTTAGAAATGAGCATATGCCGTGTTAAAATCAGATCTAAACAAGGCAGCAAGTATAAATTTGTACAATAGCAGCAATTAGTGTAAAGTATTAATAATATTTCCAAAATCAAATTAAATATAACCCTGACTTCTCTTTCATACAGTAAAAAGATGTTAAATATCAGTTAACATTTGGTGGATTCTGAAGTTTAGTTGAGATCAGAGAAAATCTGGAAAGGTCATTTCGGTATTCAGTTTTTCTTGTTAACTACAGATTCCTTATCTAAGATTTCATCATCCCTTTTGAAAAAGGGTAGCTTTACTTCCTTATCCTAAGCTTAGACCTCCAGATGCATTGCTATACCAGTATATCCAGCCTCCTTACACAAAAACACACAGTTGCACCATGGAAATGAGGCTCAAATTTCCCAAATCTATACCTTCCATCTTATTCTCAAGAAAGCTAAAGTTTTCTTTCCTAATTAGGGGCCACTTTGCCCTTATTCAATGCACAATACCAATTACCATTCATTTCCGAATCCCAGAATAGGGAATGTTTATAATCATAGAACAGGAAGACTGACCTGTCAGATGGATGAGGGTCACAATATAGTGCAGTTCTACAAGTCACCTGCACTGCCAGAGCCCAGTAAGACATCTCTCTTTGATGGATTATGGGGAAGTCCAGCGGGGAAAAGGGAAAACTGGGCAGGGGGAAGCACTCAGGTTATTTGAAGTAGTGACTATTAACTCCACCTATGGAAATATTTCTACAATTTAATATCTATTATTTCCATATACTTGTTGAAGATCACTATTGTCCATCTCCTACTTAGACTGAGAAACTCAATTTCCTTGAATAAATCAAAAAACACAACTAACTACTGAAACAAAAAGCAAAATCATGGTACTAATTAGTTTTCTTTCTTTAATCATATGATCATACTCTGGTATATATATATTTTGAAAATAATCAAACAATTCTAAATAACTTAGATGTTATTTATAACAACTCCATAACTTTCTGTTTAAAACTTAATTTAGTCTATATGGTGATATGATTACATCATCTTATTTTTCCGTGGTATGGTGTATAAAATTAGAACACACATGTAGATGGTTTATGTTTAATTGAAAATTATGTTTCCATTCACAGTTCTTTTTTTTTCTGGATTTTTCTGCTGCTGATTTACAAATATAGTCTAAAATGCGAGCATAAAATATTCTTACAATTTAATTTTAATATTCATTTTATGTCATAATATTACGTTTTTTAAAAATCAGGATATTGTGAGACATTATCCTCAGTATTTGTGATGTTAAAATGAATGATGAAAATGTCTGTTGGTACTTCTACATCCCTTAATTTCAAAATGGAACAAATTCAAATAATTAAACATAATATCTATTTATTCAAAGAGAATCTAGAGAGAGATACAGAGAATTTTGATAGTGAGTTATGGTACAGGATCCTAGCCTAGGATCAAAAAATTTAAATTTTATTAATACTTATTCTTTTAACACTGGGCTGTCAACTAAAACATTGTATTGGGACCAGTGGATGAGTAATACAAGAGTTGTTATTATCTAGATATATCAGTAAATATATAATACATTTACTCTCAAAATTTTATAGAAAAATATTTTAAATATAAATTTGCAGTTACCTATCTAGGTCAAAATTAGGAAAGATATAGACTATATATATGTTTAAATATAAAATAAATTTTTAGAATTTTAATAAACTATTTTCTTTTTTAATATTTTACTTCACTTTTCACTTGGTATTCTAAATGTATTTTTTGACTTTTACTTTGTTGCTGCTGATGAATTATAAAATAACTGCTTGATCCTAGGACCACTGATTAAGGAAAACTCTAGGCAACCTGATTTTTGGTTCATTTTTACTAAAAACATAATTTAGGAGAGCAAATCAGGCTGACATTAGTAGCATAGATATATAATTTTCTTAAATATTCCATATATATCCAAATCCTATAAATAGGTTACATGAAAAATGTGTACTAAAATACTATGGTTCAAAAATGACATAAATTTAGCTTTACTATCATTCAGTAACCATGGTAATTGTCTAATAGCTTTAACCAGAAAAAAAAAAAAAAGAGTTTTGTAAACTTTGGAGATTTTTTTAATGCTTTGTTTTGCCTCAAAGCATCAGAAGCACACCCAACAAAATAAATCCTAGTTACAGATCAGTGTTGTTAATTTAAAATATATGTGTCTAGGAAACTAAATGTAAATAAGTCATCCTACCCAGTAATATGCTCTATTTCCATCTCAGTGTCTAGAATCTGGTCTGATAATTTTTGTCTAATCCAGAGACATTAAAGAGAACTTTTCAATCGTTATGTGTGAAAGGGTGCTTTGTTATAAGGGTTTTAGTGTCCATTGATGTATTTTTTAATGTGTTATTTTTTATTCTCAATACTAAAAGTTCTGCTTCAGTAGCCCATGAGTATACCCTACAAACAACATTTTAAATGAATACATTTCTGACTGCAATGTAACCTGTTGAGCAACCAAACTAGGTGTCTTCTGCCTTTGAGTTCTCTGCCTTCGCTGGCCTGAGGGTTTTCGGATGCAAGCAAGATCTACTGTGAATATATTACCAAAAACTCAGCCAGTTAAACTTACCACAGCTCATAAGCTTACTATCCCTGGCTGTTGCACAAGACATAAAAAAAACCCAGTATCAATACAGTACCCTAGTTTCCTTCCCAAGCTGTGTATACTTCTTCCCACTCAGTTACAACGATTTACTACTTTACATCACCAGTCTCTTAATATACTGATGGGTAGAATGTGAACAAGAACAAACCATGAAAATGACAAATTAATTACTAGCCTCATTTCTTTTCTCACCTTTTAAGTTTATGCATCATTTAAGTCAAGAAAGAACTGAAGTAGAAAACAGCTGATATTTCCTCATTCATTGTGCTGAAAGCAGTGATCTTAGTTCTTCCCTGCTTAATAGCTTTTTATCACTTTGAATTTGACCAAATATTAAACATAGCTCCCAAGGCCTTCATCAGGTATTAGTGCTTCCCTTTGACCTAATCTATTGCCATTTTTATATTTCAATCTACTTTAGAATCAGTGGGAGTCATTTTTGTCCACAGACTATTTGTATAAATTTCTACCTTTCTTCATTAAGGGATTCTGCTTTTCTTTTCTTTTTTTCTTAATTTTTCATTCTTTTTTGTTTGCTTGTTTTTTACTCTTAAATTTTTTTTTGTTTTCTTATTTCCTAATACCAACCTTGGCATATAATGACTACTTTAATATATTTTTTTGCAAATGAATAGTAAATTTTACTTATACTTTTATTGAAATAATAAAGTCGTAGAAATTCATAACATCTAATAAAGTTGAACTACTTACATTACAATTAATTAAGTATGGTACTGGAAGCTTAAGTTTCTTAGATAAATTTACATAATTGTTTTGTTACTCTAATCAGAATATACCTCTTTATGCAAAAATATATTTAGTCATACTACTTAAAACCATGCATACCAGTTATATTTTAAAATATTTGTAATTTTTCTGAAGTTATTACTGAGATAGTAATAAAAAATTAAGCATTTAACCATTAACTATATGAAATTAATTTTAATTATACAAGGGCTGTCCTGAAAGTATCCAGCCATGTAACTCTTCTCATTATATTGAATACGGCTGGATTTTTTTCCAGACAGGCCTCGTATAAGATTTATGTTCAGGAAGCTGGGGTCAGTGGGTTAAGCGCTCACTTTGCAGCGCTGGGGACCCTGGATCAAATCCCAGCCCTGGCCCATGCAGACCCATGTGCTGAACTGGGGAGTGCCCCCAGTTCAGTTCTCTCTCTGTATCTCTCTCTCTCTCTCTCTCTCTCTCTCTCTCTGTCAAAAACAATTAAAAAAAAAAAAGATTTATGTTCATTTCAAAACACTCAAACTGGAATGCCAAAATAGCAACTTTTAGTAAAATATTTTTCTTTTCTTTTTATTATTGAGGACAACTTAATCTGTGTAATATCAGTTATTTGAATGTTCAGTAAAATAAAATTTGTTAACTTTTTTTTTTCACTTCAGTTATTTTAAATTTGTTACTTGGAAGTTTCAACTACTGTTATCATTATAAATCTTCCAAGGATCTATAAAATTTTATACAATAAATATTTACTCTGTATTCAGAATGTCCTGTTTCTGTTTGTACTTTTTCCTAGTACTTTGTTTTAAAATGTATTTTAAAAGTGGCTAACACAATGAGTTAATAAAAAGCTGGGTACCGCTGACTGTTTAGCTAGGCAGAGAATGTCTCAAAAAATGACATTTAAAGTGATAAAGTCAACATTTAGCCTTTGGTTCCCATAGTTCCCCCATAAATTTAATTTGGTCATTATTACAAATTTCATTAGAATTAAGTATGCTAACATATGCTAACAAATTATAAGAAAATAATGTTAAAAAACAGTATACCCATTTATTAATTTACCATGAAAATCATAACTGCTAAGTAAACTGGTTAATCTAGTTATTTCTCTGACAAAGAAACTTTATGAGATTAATACTTGGTGAGCTTAGAAAAGGAATATGGGCAATTCTTTAAATGAGTTGAGCATAGTAGGATGAGACCATCATTTACTCATGGACTGGTGCTCACAAGAAGGTAGTCAGCCTCCAGGGAAAAGTATGTTGCTTTCCTAAGAGAGTACATAACTTAAAAAACAAACAAACATTTATTAGATTATTGTAAGAATCTCCCATTAGACATATGCCCCTCCTATACTTAGTTTGCAAGCAGCTCAGCCCCTTTTAAAAATCAGTCTGCAAAACTGAAAAGTATAAATAATTTTACTACAGTAACCACTAAGTAAATTTTGAACAGAGCTTGATGATTCTAAAATGGGCTCACAAAGGTTAGCCTCCTGAATTCTTCTACACATGATCTTCTCTTTTAGGATTCACAATTCTGTTTAAATATCATAGGCTCCAATGTCCTGAAGCAAAGAAAACATTTTTTACATTGTTTATACAAAAATTTTGAAAATATATTAAATCATAGGATTATTGTTGGATGGCCATTTATTGAGTTTACAAAATGATAATTAATTTTTTGGACCTACCTCAGAAATGTGCTTTTTAAAGATTTATCTTTTAATATTTGAAAATCAGGACATTTCACATGCATTAAAATATTTATTTTCTCTTAAAAATGTTGATCAGCAGTGTGGAGTCCAAATCCAGCATAACAACAATCAGATGAGGCTGAATATTAGCCACTTCTTTTAGAAAAAGAATACAAAGAAAAATAAACATCTATATTGTCCAGTTTCTAGGACTCTTAGTTATAAATTATCTATATGCTCACTTATGATATAGTCTGGAGATTGTGTTTGTGACCCCTGTAATTTAATAACATCAGATAATAAAGATTTTATTCAGTGCTTGATTTGTGAAACAATGAAATAGATAATTCCTGATTTCTTCAAGTACTATGCCTTATAACAACATAAGGCTTGAGCTTTCTTTAATTAGAATTTATGGCATATTCTATTAGTCTGATATGCACTTATTTTGCCTGGACTGCAAAGTTTGGTTGACATTCTCTTCTTAAACACAGTAAAATTTTTTTCATTAGAAAATCAAAGAAGATGGAATTCAGCAAGGAGGCAAAGATAAAACATGCTGTATAGTGATTCAAGATCCTATAGTAGCTGCCCAAGACAATTGCTGAGCATTCTTTTGTCAAGGAAATTCTTCTGGTCTCAGATAAATACTTTTCTTATAGCTACAGA
>PVKE010050112.1:0-11047 GCA_004027555.1 Craseonycteris thonglongyai | reverse complement strand
TGCATCCTGTGTGAACTCATATGCTGAACTAAGGCACAACTTGTAACCACTGAGATGCCTTAGTGGGGTTGCCACTACCCATGCAGGAGGCCCCAGTTCAGTTCCTACTATGTACAGCCCCATAGTCGCCTATGTAGAATGAAACTATATCACAACTAAAGATGTATGGCTACGGAGACTGATCTGGGCCCTACCCCCTTCTCTCTCTCTCCTTTCTCTCTCTCTCTCTCTCTCTCTCTCTCTCTCTCTCTCTCTCTCTCTCTCTCTTTCTTTGTCTCACTTTCTCTCAATAAAAAAAAATATTTAACAAAAATAAATAAACACAGTTCTATATTATAGTAAACATTATAATGATATTTATAGTAAGCATTATAAAATATATCACAGCAGACCATAATGACTACAAAAATATAATTGTTTAAAAGTTATTTCATATAGTTACTAAATATTAAATGGGTGTTAGAAATATTTACATCTTATAAAAGCTCACACAATTAAGTAAAATATATTTTTTAAGTTTAATTTAGATCAAAACAAGATAGACACATAACCAATAAAACAAAGGATGATTAAGAAAAATGCATTCTACAGTTCTTCTTTATTCTACATTATTAGACATTTGACAGTATATCTTGCTTTTTATATAATGGCATATATTTCCATTCCTTCTTTGATTAAACAAAGAATAATCTACTAAGTGAACTGTAGCATATTATAATGGAGATTAACATTTATTTTTTTGGCCAGAAGGTTAAATAAAAATATGAAAAATATTATGATTTAGGTTCAACATACTTAATGATACTTCATTAGGATCATGCCAAACACATAATTATTAGATAAGCCTATCAGTCTCATAGATGTCAGAAGAGACAAGAGGCTATGTAATAAATTCATGATTCTGGATTCCATCTAAAACCACTAGCTTTACTTGTCTATCACCCCCATTGCTAGGATTTGTCTATGTACATAAACATTTGAATTTTACAAACACACACAAATATTTTGCTTAAAAAAGGCATACAAAAAAAAAGGCATTCAAAGTTAGAGAGTAAAATTTTGCTTAAAAAAGCAAGGTGACAATTAACTTCACTAACTTACCACCATGTGCTTACACTGGCAGCACTGTACAAACAACTCAGTAAGGTTTCATGACCTGGGTGTATCAGTGTTTCACAGCTGTGTTCATGCAGATGTAAAGTGGTGTCTTGTTGAGTGACATTCATTATTGTTGCTGCCTGTTTTTCTGTCATTGCAAAAAATGTCAGAGCTTAAATTAGAGCAATAAACAAACATTAATTTTCATGTTAAACTTGGCAAGAGAGGAAGTGAAGTCAAGGACATGTTAGTTCAAGTTTATGAGGATAATGCCATAAAGAAAATGGCAGTGTACAAATGGATTAAGCATCTTTCTGAGGGGAGGGATAGCGTCACTGATAAAGAGAGGTCAGGGCAGCCAGTAGTGAGCAGAACAAATGAAAAATTGCAAATATTTGTCAAATTGTGCTTCAAAATCATTGGGTGACTATGAGAAGCATAGTAGACCAAACGAACATCAGTAGAGAAACAAGTAATTCTTTTTTTTTATTGTTAAATTTATTGGGGTGATATTGGTTGGTAAAAATTACATAAGTCTCAGCTGTACAAATCTACATTACATTGTCAATGTATTTCATTATGTACTCACCACCTAGAGTCAGCTCTGTTTCCATCACCATATATTTGATATACCATCCCAAATTCCCCATACCCCTCTACTCTCCCACCCACCTTCTTCTTTACCTCACATAATCACTAAACTATTGACTGTGTCCATGAGTCTTTGTTTCTTTGTTCCTTTAAGTTTTTTAGTCCTCATATAAGTGAGGTCATATACTTCTTGGTTCTTTTCATCTTTGTTCTTATTATGCTTCATAAGATGGTTTCAAGGTCCATCCATGTTGTCACAAATGGATGGATTTCATCTTTTCTTAATGCTGAGTAGTATTTCATTATGTAAATATACCACAACTTCTTTACCCAGTCATCTATCAAAGGACACTTTGGTTGTTTTCACAACTTGGCCACCTTGAACAGTGCTGCCATGAACACTGTGGTACATATATCTTTGCGAATTAAGGTTTTAAAGGTTTTTGGGTAGATACCCAGGAGAGGGATTGCTGGGTCATATGATAACTTCATTCCTAGTTTTTTTTTTTTGTTTTTTTTTTTATCTTTTCACATTTATAGAGAGAAATTATCTTTTTGTCTTCAGTGCATAGTTATTTCTATTTTACTTTTTGACAGATAGAGAGAGAGACAGAGACAAAGACAGTTAGAGAACCGAACTGTGGGAACTCCCCAGTTCAGCATGTGGGTCCTGCCTGGGCCGGAGCCGGGATTCGATCCTCGGTCCTCATGGCCTCAAAGAGAGCGCTCAACCCGCTGAGCCGTCCCGGCTTTCCCCAATTCCTAGTTTTTTGAGGTATCTCCACACTGCCTTCTACAGTGCTTGTATCAATTTACATTCCCACCAGCAGAGTATGAGGGTTCCTTTTTCTCCACAGCCTGTCTAGCACTTGTTATTCCTTGTCTTCTTGATTATAGCCATTCTAACAGGTGTGAGGTGGTATCTCATTGTGGCTTTAATTTGCACTTTCCTAATTGCTAGTAAAGTTGAGCATTTTTTAATAAACTGGTTGGCTGTTTGTATGTCTTCATGAGAGAAGTGTCTTTTCAGGTCTACCCATTTTTCAATTGGAGCATTTGTTTTTTTGTTGTTGTTCGGTTGTTTGAGTTCTTTATATATTTTAGATATTAGCTCATTATCAGAGGCATTGTTTACAAATATTTTCTCCCATTCAATTGGTTTCCGTTTTACTTTGTTGATGATTTTCTTTGCTGTACAGAAGCCATTTAGTTTGATATAGTCCCATTCATTTATTTTTGCTTTTATTTGCCTTGCCTTTGAGATCAAGTTCATAACATTTTTTCTGAACCCAAGGTCTATAAGTTTAGTACTGATATTTTCTTCTATGCAGTTTATTGTTTTGGGTCTTAGGTGGAAGACTTTAATCTACTTTGAGTTAATTTTCTTATATGGTGACAATTAACCCAGATTCACTCTTTTGCATGCAATTTTCCAATTTTCCCAGCACCGTTTACTGAAGAGGCTTTCTTTTCTCCATTGTATATATTTTTTTCCTCTTTGGTCAAAAATTACCTGTCCATATATTTGTGGGTTTATTTATGATATTTCATTCTGTTCCATTGTTCCGTATGTCAATTTTTTTTGCAAACCCTAAGCTGTTTTGATTATTGATGCTTTGTAGTATAGTCTGAAGTCCAGGAGCATGATGCCTCCAGCCTTATTCTATTTTCAGAGGATGGCTTTGGTGATTCAGGGTATTTTGTGGTTCCCAACAAATCCAATAATTATTTATTTGTTTTTATTTTTAGAATTATTTTATTATTTTTGACAGAAACAGAGAGAAGAGGGAGGAACTAGAGCAGTCTCCATAGTTGTACTTCATCAGTTTTTGACCCACACAGATGGGTGGGGGCTGAGCAGGGTGTGAACTGGGTGGGCTTGGGCATACCACATGGGAGGTATGCTCCCATGAATCAGGGGGTGAACTGAGGGGATGAGAACTGAACTGGGGGCCTCCCACATGGGAAGCGCATCGTAGTTCCGCATATGGGTCCACATATGCCAGAGCTGGGATTTGATTCTCAGTTTCTAGGGCTGCAAAGCAAGCACTTAACCTGCTGAGCCATCCCAGATTACCCCTCCCCCCCACACACACACACACTTTTTATTTCTTGAAAGAATGTCTGTAAGATTTTGATGGGCATTGTATTAAATCTGTATATTGCTTTGTGTAATATGGCCATTTTAACTGTGTTGATTCTTCTAACCCATAAACATAAAATATCTTTCCATTTCTCTCTGTTTCCTTCAATTTATTTTAATAATGTCTTATAGTTTTCCAGGTATAAGTCCTTCACATTTTTTTAAGTTTATTCCTAATATTTTATTCTTTTTTATTACAAAATGTATCATTTTCTCATTTTTTTCGGAAGTTTTGTTGTTTGTATGTAAAAATGCTGTGACTTTTGTACATTGATTTTGTATCCTGTACATTTACTGTATTCATTTATTTCTAATAGATTTCTGATGGAGTTTCTTGGGTTTTCAATATAAGGGATCATATCATCTGCAAATGTGACAATTAAACTTCTTCACCCCAAATTTGGATATGTTTTATTTCTTTCTCCTGATTGATAGCTCTGACTAAAACTTCCAGCACTATGTCAAATAGCAGCAGTGACACAGAACATCTCTGTCTTGTTTCTGATTTTAGAAGAAAAGGTTTCAATTTTACCCCATTCAATATTAGGTTTTGTCGTATAGGGCCTTTATTATGTTGAGGTACTCTCCTTCTTTATTCATTTTTAAGTGTTTTGATCATAAGTGGACGGTGTATCTTGTAAAATGCTTTGTCTGCATCTATTTTTATAATGTTATGGTTTTTATTTTGCTTATGTGATATATTACAGTGATTGATTTCCATATGTTGAACAATCCTTGTGCCCCATGGAATGAATTCCACTTGATCATGACATATAATCTTTTTAATGAATTGTTGTATTCTATTTGCTAGTATTTTGTTTAGGATTTTTGCATTGGTGTTCATCAAATATATTAGTCTATAGTTTTCTATTTTTGTGATGTCCTTACCAAGCTTCGGTATTAGGATAATGTTGGCCTCATAGAATGAGTTGGGAAGTATTGCCTCTTCAGTTTTCTGGGCGAGTTTGAGGAAGATAGGTATTAGTTCCTCTTTGAATGCCTGGTAAAACTCATTAGTGAGACCATCTGGTCCTGATCTATTGCTTTTAGAAATGTTTTGAATGATTGTTTTAATTTTCTTACTGTTTACAGGTCTGTTTAAATTGTCCAATTCTTCTTGATTCAGTCTAGCTATAATATGTTTAGTCTACAAGGTGAACTTTCACTGAAAATCTTGGCTTCAGAAATGTAAGTGAAAAGGTGGTCCTGAAGGACCTGATGAACAAAAGCAAAGGAGAGTCAAAGTTTGTGAAGGCCTTTTAGAGAAGCAAGACTATGTTATGGGCTGTGTTATCACTGGTGATGAAACATGGTTGTTCCACTAGGACTCTGAAACAAAGCATAAAGTTGCACATGGAAATGAGCCAATCTCCCATGGCCAAAAATGTTCCATCAGTCCAAATCTAGAGTCAAAATGTTTTTGCTATACTTTTTTGATATCACAGTTATTGTTAATTATGAATTTGACTAACTGAACAGTTAACCAAGCTGACTATTTGGAAATACTGAAAAGGTTGTGTAAAAATGATAAAAATGTCCTTAACTTTTAGCCAACAACTCATGGCTCTTGCATCATGACAATGCATTAGCTTATATGACACTGTCTATGAGGGAGTTTTTAGCTAGTAAGCAAATAACTATACTAGAACACCCTCCATACTCACCTGATCTAGTCTCCCATAACTTTTTTCTTTACCCAAAGATAAAAGAAATATTGAAAGAAAACATTTTGATGACATTCAGTACATTAAATGTAATGCAATAATGGCTCTAATGGCTATTTCAAAAAGAGTTACAAAATCACGTTGAACAGTGGACTAGGCACTACAGTCAGTGCACAGCTTCCCAAAGAGAGTATTTTGTAGGTGACTGTAGTGGTGACTGTAGGTGACTGTAGGTGACTCAGCAGTGAGGTTTGTAGCACCTTTTCTAGAATGAGTTCACAAACTTAATTTTCAGACTGTGTGTGTGTGTGTGTGTGTGTGTGTGTGTGTGTGTGAAAAGTTGCATGCAATAAACTGGGTAATCTTGGAAATGGAGAAATTAATATAAACTAACACTGACTCAAGATAAAATTACTTTCATCACTAAGAAGCCTCAGGTTGTCCTTCTTCCATGGACACATCAAGATGACAAAAGTATACAGGTAGAAATTCCTTTCTTAGTGCCCCCAGAAGCCAGTTAAGGGGATGCAATACCCAGATGAATGAATAAGCAAAAGTACGAACTGTACCAAGAGTGGTAGAAAAATAGAATTTAGGGTATTTTTGTTCACCACTGCATTTTTTCCAAACCTGCATAACACAGTGCCATCAGTAGTAATCTTCTCAGTCCCAGGTACTTCATTTGAGTTGAAAGAAAAAAACAAATGAGGAATTTGAGTTCAAAATTTTGAGTATTCTGAGGCTGCCTGGAGCTGACAGAAGTACTGGTTTATTTCTCATATACCATATGTAACTGAGAAAATAGTAGCACAGTTTGGATACAGGGTAGGAGTCTAATTAAAACAGGTAAGTACTACAAAACATTAGTAAGGACATTCCACAGGCAGTCATTGTGCAGGGAAGGGAATTAAGAGTTTAAAGGTAAAGAAATACAACAGAAATAGAAATTAAAAGTTTGTGAGAAGACACAGGGCTAAGTTACTTAGAAAAATTAAGATACTTAAGAGCCACCATATATAGTATAATAACAGTACACACACAATACCAGAGAATCTACATACCCAGAATATATTTGTGAAATCACAGGACCCCTAAACAGTTTGATTGGTGAAGGTCCCTCTTGCATAAAGCCAGTTCATAAAAACTGGGAGAGGTCACTAAATTTTCAAATGACTAAATACAAAAATGAATTTACAGAGTATTCAAAACACAGACAAATATGCCCTAATGAAAGGAACAAATAATTTCCAAAAACCAATACTAAAGAAAAAGCTAAGCTGGCAATTACCTGAAAAGGTATTTAAAATACCAGTCCTAAAGCTGTTCAGCAATTCTAAAGACTCATGGACATAGTAAATAGTTTAGTGGTTACCTGAGTGTAAGAGGGGAGGTGGGTGGGAAGATGAGTGGGGGGTAGTAGGGAGGGGGAATCAAACATATGGTGATGGAAAGTGAGATGATTCTGGGTGGTGAGCACATAAGGTGATGTATAGACAATGTAATGTAGAATTGTACATGTGGAAACAATGTGATTGATATCAACCAATGTCACCCCAATAAATTTAACTAACTAACTAACTAAATAAATAAATAAATAAATAAACAGATAAATAAAATTTAAAAAAAGATTTAAGTAAACAACTAAAGAATATCAGAAAAATGATGCATATATGAAATGAAAATATTAGCAGAGTGGTAGAAACTATATTTTTTAAAACGTGAAAAATTATAGTGCTTAAAAATGGAATAAGTCTATTTAAAAACTCAGTAGAGGAAAAAGATGGTGACATAGGAGGAGAAGACCGATACCTAATTGGGAAGGGACTTATGCCCAAAGGGGAAACCACAGGGGAAACCCTGAGAACCAACGTCAACTGAGAGAACCACAGAACACAGAACAACTCCCAAAGGTTAGAGGAAAAAGGGGAGAGTGGAAGAGGGAAGGGGAAGGAGCAGTTCAGGGACAGGGATGCAGAGTGCGGCCCGGGGCTGGCAAAATAATGGGGGGTTGGGGGACTACAGTCAAAGTGGAGCTAGATCGAGGGCGGGCTGGAAGCCGAAACCTAAGGAGCGTGGAAGCCCCACAGAAATGTGGACAATTTAACATCCGAACTCAAGGGGTTGCGTGCAGTGCCCTAATCAGATCACGGAGCCTGACGTGGAACAGGGACTGTGGACCAAGGTGGCTGCACCTCCCAGGTGGGCGGAGAGAGAGGAAGGCACCAGCCCAAAGCAGCTCGGCACCCCTGATTCACAGAGGAGACACAGCTGAGCTCCTAGACTTGACTGTGAGGGAGCACCTTTTGAAGACAGGGCACCTGTGAGGGCAGAGGCTGAATTAGACGTGCTTAGAGTGAATTTGACAGTCTGTGAGAACCTGCATAGCCACCCACCAAGCTGCGGTCGAGTTGCGGCCCAGCTCCGCGCCTCTGCCAAGCCATGCCGGCTCACAGGCGTGATTACAGGGGAGACTGGAGCTGCTCCCCCTGCTCACCGGCACCACTGCCGAGCTGCCGCTGGCTCCCAGACGTGATTAGAGGGGAGAAAGCCGGAGCTGCTCACTCCTCCCACACTGAACTACCAGCCTCCCTTCCCACAGTGGAATCTGCTATTGTGTCTCAGGCCTGCCCTAACTACTACTCACATGCCCCCACCCCTGGAACCACACCTTCACTACCCTGCCATCTAATAGCTAAGACAGCAACCTGAAGAGCACCCCCCAGGGCACAGAAATGACTGCTTCCTCCAACCCTCTCCCAAAATCTCCTCCCACAACTGAGAAGCCCAGCAGATAGGCAACCCCCCAGAGGGAAAACATACTCATATTCAAATAAAAAAGAACCATGTCAAACACAGTGCACACCTCAGAATCCAAAGCCCCTCCACAAGATCAGGGGCATTCTTTAGTAAAGGACCTTGCACACTTGGAATCAAATCTAAGTGAAACAGATTTCAGGGCTGCAATATTCAAGACACTCAGAGACCTCACTCAATGCTTGTAAAGTACCCAGACACAGTTAAATGACCTCAACAAGAAATTCTCTGAGCAAAATGAGTACTTTACCAATAAAATTGAGAAGTTAGACCAGAATCAAAAGGAACTCTTTGAAATGAAAGGCATCATGGGAGAGCTCAAAAAAGAACTGACCAACATGGGAAACAGGGCTGACCAGCAAGAGGAAAGAATGAGTGAAATCGAAGATAGAAATATGGAAATATCACAGAGGAAAGAAGAAAGGGAAATGAGAATCAAGAGAAATGAACGAGCCCTACAAGAACTCTCTGATTCCATCAGAAAAAACAATATTAGAATAATAGGGGTACCAGAAGGAAGCAAGATGAAATCTTCTCAGAGTTTACTAAAACAAATAGTGGATAAAAAAAATTCCTAACCTGTGGACAGAATGACTACCATAAATTCAAGAGGAAAGTAGGAGTCCCAACTACCTAGACCAGGGGTGGCAAACCTTTTGGCAATTGAGTGCCAAAGTTTATGAAATAAGAGTATACTCGCTCAACTCACGTGCCAACCCATCGAGTGAGATAGAGGTATCAATTATTTTTATGTCTATAAAAGCATAAATAATAATTTTTTAAATGGTATTCACAGTTCCGCATGCTGAAATAATTGCTCCGCGTGCCATTTTGGGCATGCGTGCCATAGGTTTGCCACCCCCAACCTAGACCCTAGAAGATCTTCTCCAAAGTGCATTGATCTGAAGATGACAAAAACCAAAGACACAGAAAGAATCCTCAAGGCTGCCAGAGAGAAACAAAATATACTTTTCAAAGGAAAACATGTCAGGCTGTTACAGACTTCTCAACAGAAACTCTGCAAGCCACGAAGGAGTGGAGCCCAATCTTCAAAATATTAAAAGAGAGAAATTTCCACCCAAAAATTAACTATCCAGCAAAATTAACCTTTAGCTATGAAGTAGGAATTAAGGCCTTTTCAGATATACAGAAGCTGAGGGAATTCTCCAGCTCAAAACCGGCACTCCAAGAAATACTGACGGAGGCTATTTGACCTGAATCAAGAAATCAAAATAAATGGAGAAAAGTTGGGACAACAACAACAACAAAAAAATAAACGAAGAAATGGACACAGGATAATCCTCATATATCAATCATCACCTTGAATGTAAACAGAGTGAATTCACCAATAAAGAGGCAGAAGGTAGCAGACTGGATTAAAAAACAAAATCCAACCATATGCTGCCTACAAGAGACACACCTCAGCCACAGAAACAAAAATAGACTCATGGTAAAAGGATGAAAAACAATACTCCAGGCAAATGGCAGTCAGAGAGAAGCTGGATCATAGGAGTACCAGAATAAGAAGAGAGGGAGGAATGTGTGGAAAACATATTTAAATAAATAATAACTGAAAACTTCTTTAAAATTAGCAAAAGAAATAGAGACACAAACCCAAGAAATGCAGATTCCTAATCAAGGTGAACCTAAATAGGCCTACAGCAAGACATATCATAGGTAATTAAAATGGCAAAAGTTAAAGACAAAGAACGAATCCTAAAATCAGCAAGAGAAAGACAACAACTTACCTATAAGGGAGCTCCCACAAGGCTACCATCAGATTATTCAACAGAAATTATGCAGGCCAAAAAAGAGTGGCAGAAAATCATCAAAATAATGAAAAACAAGGGCCTACAACCAAGACCACTCTATCCAGTAAGGCTATCATTTAAAATTGAAGGAAAATAAGAAACTTCCAAGATAAGAAAAAGCTAAACATATTCACTACCACCAGACCAGTGTTACAAGAAATGTTATAGGGACTATTTTAAGTAGAAAAAAAGGAGAAAACAAGCAAACAAAAAAGTTAAAAATATGAATAATAGCATGTTGATGATTACTTACCTGTCAATAATAACTTTAAATGTAAAAGGCCTAGATGCTCCAACCAAATGTCATATGGTAGCTAAATGGATAAGAAAGCAAAACCCAGGCATATGCTGTCTACAAGAGACTCACCTCAGAACAAAAGACACACACAAACTGAAAGTAAAGGGATGGAAAAAAATATTTCATGCAAATGGAAATGAAAAAACAAAAAGCTGGGTTAGAAGTTCTTATATAAAACAATGTAACCTTTAAAATGAAGACTATACAAGAGGGGAAGCCGGGATGGCTCAGTGAGTTAAGCGCTCACTTTGCAGCGCTGGGGACTTAGGATCGAATCCTGGCCCCAGCCTGTGCAGATCCATATGCTGAACTGGGGAGTTCCCCCAGTTCAGTCCTCTCTCTATCTCTGTATCTCTCTCTCTCTCTCTCTCTCTCTCTCTCTCTCTCTCTCTCTCTGTCAAAAACAAACAAACAGGGGAAGCCGGGATGGCTCAGTGGGTTAGGTGCTCACTTTGCAGCCCCGGGGACCGAGGATCGAATCCTGGCCCTGGCCCATGCGGACCCATATGCTGAACTGGGGAGTGCTCCCAGTTCAGTTATCACCAGGGCGAGACCCTGGCCCAGTTCCTGCCCTGTGCAGCCTTGCGCCCACCTGTGGAATGAAACTATGTGGAAAAACCAATGATGT
>PVKE010050111.1:0-11048 GCA_004027555.1 Craseonycteris thonglongyai | reverse complement strand
GAATATAGGACTAAATACCCATAGCAACTACCAGCAGTTAATTCAATAAGCAAAAACAAGCAAACACAGATTACAAAATGGGCAGAAGACTTATACGCATATTTTTTTTTCAGCAAAGACATACAAATTACCGATAGGTACTGTAAAGGTACTCAATATCATTAATCCTCAGAAAAATGCAAGCCAACACTAGAGTAAGAGTTCACCTCATATCTGTTAGAATGGCTCTTAACAAAAAAGACAACAAAGAACATGTGCTGGTGGAACGCAGAGAGAAGGGAATTCTGTGCACTGCTGGTGGGAATGTAAATCGGTGCAACCGCCGTGGAAAACAGTATGGAGGTTCCTCACACAAGTGAAAATAGAACTACCTATGACCCAGCAATTCCACTGCTGGGTATTTATCCAAAGAACATGAAACAGGATCTCAAAGAGACGTGAACACTGCCGTGTTAGCAGTATGCACAATAGCCAGGCTCCGAAAACAACCCAGATGTCCCTCCACAGATGAATAGATTTGTTTGTTTATTTGTTTGTTTAAGATTTATTTGATTGTTTTTGACACACAGAGAAATAGACAGAGAGAGACAGAGAGAAGGGGGAGGGCCCAGAGCAGTCTCCATAGCTGTATATCATCAGTTTTCAACATGGTTTTGTTCCACACAGGTGGGCAAGGCCTGCGCAGGGCGGAAGCTGGGCCAGGGGTCTCCCACATGGGAGACACACCCCCTTGAATCAGGGGCAAACCAGGGGGTGAGAACAGAACTGGGGGCCTCCCACATGGGAAGCACAGCCCAGTTCAGCATATGGTTCCTCACCGACCAGGGCCAGGACTCAATCCTTGGTCCTCAGGGTGGCGAAGCAAGTTCTTAACCCACTGAGCAATCACAGCTTCCCCTAGATTTGTTTTTAAATGTGATTACACACAAACACAATAGAATATTATTCAGCTCTTAAAAAGAAAATATCCTGCCATTTGTGACAACATGGATAGACCTTGAGGACACTATGCTAAGTGAAATAAGTCAGACAGAGAAAGATAAACACTGCGTGTTCTTACTTATACATGGAATCTAAACTAGCCAAACTTGTAGAAATAGAGAGAGTAGGATGGGGGTGACAGGGGGTTGAATGTAGGGAAAATGGGGAAATGGTGGTCAATGAATACAGATTTCCAGTTTTCAGGTGAAAGTGTTCTAGGATCTAGCATGTTGACTATAGTTAATAATACTATATTATATAATGGAAATTTGCTAAGGGTATGGATCTTTTAAAGATTTATTTTCATTGTTTTTGACAGAGAGAGAGAGAGAGAAGGGGGAGGGCCCAGAGCAGTCTCCATAGTTGCATGTCATTGGTTTTCTAGGATTTCATTTCACAGATTGGCGTGTGGTTGCATAGGGCAGGAATTGGGCCAGGGGTCTCCCACATGGAGCTCACCCTGGTGAGAACCAAACTGGGGGTACACCCTAGTTCAGCATATAGGTCTGCATGGGTCAGGGCCAAGATTTGATCCTCTGACCCTGGGGCTGCAAGATGAGCTCTCAACCCACTGAGCCATCTCAGCATCCTTGAGGGCCTGTATCTTAAATGTCCTCAACACACACACACACACACACAGACACACACACACACACACACACACACACACAGAGTGGAATTATGTGAGGTGATGGACATGTTAACTAATCCTATTGAGGCAATCTTTTTGCAATATACAACATATCTATCAAATCATCACATTTTATACCCTAAGTGTACAAACTGTTATATGTCAATTATATCACAACAAAACTGAGGGGGAAAAAAAACTCAATATATTCATAGATGTCCCTTTGCTTAGCAGGTCCCAATAGTACCTTTCTGGTTCTACAAAAATATGTAGGCCTAGAGCTTTACTTAGAGGAGAGAGCTAAACTGCCACCATTCTGAATAAAAACACCTCAGGTTGGGAGGAGTGTATGTACGTAAGTACAGAGCAGTGTATTGTTGAGGGAGAGAAAGGCACCTGAGATTGACAATACTTGAGAGACTACAGAGGGTCAAGGCCACAAGGAATTCACTATGGAGATAGCCAATGGCATGTACGTTTTGAGCTCCAATGCCCACTTCCAATGTTGTAGACACAAGAAACATCCAAATCTATAGAGAATTGTTATGAGTTCATCTGAGCCAAACTGACAACAATTGCTGAGGAGCAAGACCTCAAACGCTCCAGGGAATAACTGTTTTGCAGTTTTTCTCTTATGTATTTGAAATTAGGGAGGGAATTTTGGGAAGATTGCGTGACCATGGGAGAAAGCAAGATTGTGTGCTCTGTTGAGTGTGGTCAAGCTTCAGAAGGAGAGGTCTGAAAGGGGGCATTTCAAAAGTGTGTTAACTGAGAGGCACGGGAACAATAGACAGGGCTGACTCAAGGCAAAGATGGGCTTTTAGTAAAGACATTGTAGGCCTGGGGGCTGACCACCCACCACAACCTGCCCAGTTAGGAATTTACCGTCAGAAGGCCCTGGGAGGTTGCTTTCTGTAGAACCCCTGTTTTCACCCACAATTTCAAGTTGGTTTATCATTTGTGCTTCAATGACACTAAAGTTTTTATCCCCTGCTCTCTCTTTTTGGCTCTAGTTTCCCAGATTCAGCTCCCTCCTGGGATTTACCACTTGAATAATCCAAAAAGAACCTCTGCCATCGCATCCCTTAGACCCTTCCAATATTCCTCATTGCAATGAAGGGTGGCACCTCCCCTTGAGTTGCGTTCCAAAACACCCAAAGTCCTCCTCGGCAATATCTTTTCAGCTACCATAAATGATCTTTTACCAAGTCTTTTTTTTTTTTATAATTTATTTTATTGTTTTGACACAGAGAGAGAGAGAGACAGAGAGAAGGGGGAGGGCCCAGAGCAGTCTCCACAGTTGTACATCGTCAGTTTTTGACATGATTTCATTCCACAGAGGTAGGTGTAGGGCTGCACAGGGCACATCCCAGTTCAGCAAATGGGTCCTCACGGGCCCAGGCTGGGACTCAGTCCTCAGATCCCAGGGCTGCAAATCGAGTGCTCAACCTGCTGAGTCATCCCAGCCTCCCCTCTTTTACCAAGTCTTATCCAGTTTACCTCCAGTCAACTTACTTTTCTGCATTGCTTCTAAAATTACTTTAATCCAAAACATTATTTCTCCATCCAGTACGGGAAGGCTACCTCCTAGCACACTCTCACAATGCTTCTTTCCAATCCGTTCTTCAGACTACAGCCAGACTGAAACATACACACACCAAATTAAGGCTCTCCAGTCACTCCCCAGTGTCACTGGGAGAAAGATACTCACAAATAAAAATTTTTTAAAAGCTTTGTATGATCTGTCCACCAGTTATTCTTCTTACCTTATACCTTTCTGTTCTTTAGTGCTCAAGCCACAGTTATCTTCCAGTTTCTCAGTGAGTCATACTCCCTCCTATGACAGTCTCTGCACACACTATTTCCTCCTGAAATGCTCTTCCTCCTGAAATAATACTTTCTCAGAAAGCTTACTCAACTTTTATTGTTAAGATGGATCATACTGTTACATTATCTCATATAGCCTTTTCTTTTTTAATAGCTATTATCAAATTTGCTCTCATGACCAATTGATGAATACTCATTTCCACTTTAAGAACATAAGCACCTTGAGAGCAGGGACCTCATCTGCCTAATTCATCAAGGTCACCTCAGCCCTTCTGCTAAAAGGACACTCAGAAAACATTGACTTTTGTTTGAACAAGAAGTCTCTTCACACAGTCCTCCCTTTACTAGTCAGAAGAAAAAGATCACTGGCATATCTTTCTCCACTACTGTGACTAAATAGAAAACAAATTAAGTGTTTATTCCTCTCTTGCAACGTTTACTTCATTTTGATAACATATGGATTCTCAATAAAGTTACATTGTTACTTATCTAAAAAGATCTGGGAAACCTGTTTGCTAGTGTAAGATACAGGACATTAACAGAGAAGGTAGTATGTGTTGTGTAATAGTTAGATAATGGGCTTCTAGCCTGAGAACTAGATGAACCATTAAAGGTGATTTAGAAAGACCATAAGGACTCAGATGACAGCTCCAGGCTGCCTGAAGTCAAATCCTGGATCTATGTCTCACAGTAGTGTGACCATAGCAGGTTACTTAGCCTCTTTAGGCCTTAACTTTCTCATCTGTAAAATGGGACTAAAAATAGGCTCTACTTCATAGGATTTTTATGAAGACTGAAAGAGTTAATATATCAAACATTTTGGACAGAATCAACCACATAATAGCAATGATTATTATTTAACAGTTTTAGACCATTGTGGCCTTCCAGCACTGTGCCTAAGCACTTGGTGTGTATTAGTTCAGATGCATTTATTCCACCAATAAATCCAGTGAAAGGAATTGGATTTTTAAAAAAGAGCCTTTTGAGTTGCATCATTTCAATGATATTAAGCAAACTAATTTATGTCATGAATATAAATCACACTGCGTCTCTGCTGTATCACCTAATAATTCCACTTCCTTGTGTTCATACTGAATATTTCTCATTTGATGTTCATAGTTCTTTAAGAAGGACAAGGAACAGAATAGCAGGAGCCACAAGCTCTGAGTGATTTACTGGCTTTTTTTTTTTTTTGGTGTGTGGGGGGGGGGTCACTTAATCACTCTGGTCCTCAGTCTCCTCACTTGTAAAATAAAATAATTGGGTTAGACAACCTTCATTGTTTCCTCTAGAGCTTTAAAAAAAAAAAAATCTGTCTTCAACCAAATATTCTTTCTCCTTTAAATAATCACTGAAGGGCTATCCCCTTCAGAAGGTTGCTTTGCAGGCAAAACAAACAATTCCCTAAATAAGCGAACAAAAATTTACCTATTCTATTTTAATCTGTTGTAGGTGATTTCTTTAACATTGTAAACTTCAAGCCCAATCCATTACTATTCTTTGTCATCTGTAAAACTAATGCCGAGGTCCATACATCCTATCTATAAAGACTGGTGGCTTATTAGAACCGCGTTATGCCTCAACATTCCAAGAATGAGTGCTTCCTTGAGAGAAAAACAAAACACAAAAACAAAAAACAAAAGCCCTGCAACTTTGAGATTTACCACAAGAGGGCAGGGTTGACTCAATCCTGGACACCTCACCCCTTTCTCCCTCCCCTCCTTCCCTTTCTTCCTTCTCTTTTTCTCCCTCTCTTTTTAATATATTAAAAGGGAACACAGATACAGTGAAGGTGCAAGTGTAAATTAGTAAAAATCTTTTCACCTAAATTGCGTGGTTCCTTTTGCAAGAATTCTAAAAATGCTCATATGCCTCAACCTGTAGTTCATCTTATGGAAATGCTTCCAGAAAGTATGCCCCCTAAATAAATAAAAAGCAACATACAAGAAAACGGTCCTTGAAACATTTTGTACATTAATTTTTAAAGGTGGGGAAAAAATTAAATGCCTATCACTGTAGACATAGATAGATTTAGATAGCTACATAGCTGCTAGATAGCTAGAATGCTAGATGATAGATAGGTAGATAATAGATAGATAGATAATAGATAGATGTCATATCAAACTGGTGGAATACATTGCAGCTCTTTTAAATAAATATTTAGCACAAAGTATTAAAACACTAATAAAGTGGAAAAGTAAATAATATTAAATATAATTTATTCTAGATTGAAAATATGCAACAAAAAAAAGAACAACAAAAAAAAAACACACACAAAAAAAAACCTCACCATGATTTCATATTTAGTGAGACCAGAATAAAGAATGAAAAACACTTTTTAGGAAGGTTGAATTATAGATAATTTCTTATTTGCAATATTATTATTACAATATAGTATATACTATACATTTTAATCACTTTAGCTGTAACAAAATCAGTGCTTGAGTATTCCTTATTTTTAGGGATTTCTTTAAGACATTTTCACCTGAATTGCCAGGTATGGCTGACAACCTAGTTTTCACTCAACTTCTATTCATCCCCCATGCTTATTAACCAAACTCACAGTTTCATCACAAAGAACCCTGCTAGGTATGCCCATTTTCCCTGAATCTTCTCCACTAGGAGCAACCATGTATTCCAGTTCTAGAAAATGAGATGCAAGCAATGATCACTGGTTGAGGCTTCTGGGAAAGCTCTTTGAAAAGAAGCAACTTTAGCTGAAATCCATCTTTTGTCTTTATCTTTGCCCATAGTCTCCTCATGTTCTAGGCCAAGATGCTATGTAGGTGAAGCAGCTGTTTTGCAGCCATGAGACATGCAAAGGATGGTAAAGTTGGAAGACAAAGGGAGCCCAAGTCTAGAACAATATCATGGAGTTGTCATGCCTGCCCTGTACAATAGCCACTGGGTTTGTTATTGTGTGAGCAAATTGAACCTATTTTCTTAAGTCACTACAGTCAAGTATGCTAGATGCAGCAAAACATGAAAGGAAACAATGGAAATATGAAGTTATCCTAGTAACATGAAGAGTATGAAAATCAACTTGAAGGGAAACCATGAGCAGGGGGGAAAGATTGGAAGGTTAATTCTCAAAGATATGCCTTCAAGGAACCTCTTGATAAAGCACAGTTACCAGGTAACCATTATACCAGAGTAAGAACTAGGGTGGCAGAGTTTAAAGTTCTAAAATCTCTGAGGAGCTCCTTTGATTCAAATCTGGCTTGGTGCCGGGCTTTCCCATTTTTGATAGTGTGGAGAAAATATGCCACTTTTAAAAATATACTCCTAAGCCTGTCGAGATGGCAGAGTAGGTAAGTGCTGTGCTTACTTCGTCTCATAACTACATCAAAATTACAACTAAACTATTAAACCACCATCATTGAGAATCACCTGAAGTCTAGCTGAACCAAAGCCCTACAACTAAAGACATACAGAAGAAGCCACCAAAAGACTAATAGGTGGGACAGAAAGGTGGAATGAGCTGGTCTCACACTCACGTGTGACCATTAAAAATCGGGAGGGATATCTTGGCTTCAGTAGGTCACTCCCAGATGAGCGAGGGAGTCCCAGCCCCACACCAGGCTCCTCAGCTCAGGATTTCAGTGCTGGGGAGAGAAGTCCCCAGAACTTCTGGCTGTGAAAACCGGAGGAGACTGTAGTTGAGTGAGACTAGGGTGGCTGATGTCCCAGGAAATAATCTTAAAGGGCCTGTACACAGACTTACTCGATAATGGACTCGCTTGCTCTGAGCTCCAGTGCTGAGGGGCAGCAACTTGAAAGGCACCAGAGACAGGCAAGGAGAAGCTGAAGTGTCTGGGGCAGCTTTCTCCTGTCGGATGGAGCTGGCAGAAACCATTGTCTCTTTGTCGAGCCCTCTCCCCTTCCGGCATGCAGCCACCAGCAGACGCCATTTTTGAGTCCCCATCAACCTGACTAACACCATTTGCCCCACCCTGGTGATTCTGAGACCCTGTCCCTCCCACCTTTTAGGCACACCCAGGCGGCTTCCAGTGGCTTTTCCATACCAACAGCCAGTCGTGGTTCATGCTGCAGTTTTCTAAAACCTCTCAAAGGTTCATAAAAACTAAACAAGCAACATCTAGCTGTGGCATGTACCATACTTCTGCCTGAGCATCCTAAGCCCGGCACTAGTGACCGCCAGCCTTGGTTCACAACTTGTCCTCTCCAGGCACCTCCAAGGACACTGTGGAGATGGCCATCTGTGGATAGCATTGTGGCTTGTGCCACATGGCCCTAGGCAGGGCACAGGCTGCAGCTGAATTTGTCCTGTAGCAGGTCCCCTCCAGGAGTCCCTGAGGCTGGCATGTCTAGTGGCCAGATTCAAACCAAGATGAAGCATCACCTGGCCCCCTCCAAGGACAAAAAACAGCACTCAAACAGCAAATGTTTGTTTATGACTGAGGACTAGGGGTAGAGGACAGAGGAGAGTAGCAGATGACACTGAAAAGGTGTTAAGGATAAGATACTCAAAGGGCTTCCAGCAGCGGTCCCCAACCTTTTTGGCACCAGGAACCAATTTTGTGGAAGACAGTTTTTTCTTGAGGGATATGTTGAGCAAGCGCAGTGCACAATAGGGTTCGTGCTCCTGTGAGAATCTAATGCTGCTGCTGATCAGACAGGACGCAGAGCTCAGGTGGTGATGGGAGTGATGGGAGCAGATGTAAATACAGGTGAAGCTTCGCTCGCTGGCCTTCTGCTCACCTCTTGCTGTGTGGCCCAGTTCCTAACAGGTCTGTGGCCTGGGGTTGGGGACTCCTGACTTACAGGCCACACAAAGGCATCTGTTTTCCTTTTTAACTCTTTACTTATTTATTTTTTATGAGTAATGCTATACATAGTCAAACCATTCAGGGAGATATAGATTTTTTAAAAAACCTCGCCTCCCACATCCTGGTCTCCATTACTATTTCTGATTTACATTCTTCTGATGGTTACCTTAAACCCCAAATAATGTGCGTTTATTTCTATTTCTCAATCAGTCCGCTTTAAACATTATTTATTAATGCCTCACTATATAAGACGTAAAAGCCAGCACTTTGCACATGCTCCCTCAACTCCCCTTCCTTACCTCCATGAAGCACATTTTCTGTTATTTCATTGTTTATGTTTATACTACGTATAATATCCTTAAATATTTTTTCCTTTTTTTTTAAAGATTTATTTTATTGTTCTTGACAGAGACAGAGACAGACAGAGAGAAGGGAGAGGGCCTAGAGCAGTCTCCATAGTTGTGCATCATCAGTTTTCTACATGGTTTTATTCCACACAGGTGGGCAAGGGCTGCACAGGGCAGGAACCGGGCTGGCAGCTTCCCTCATGGGAAGCACACCCCAGTTTAGCACATGGTTCTGCATGGGCCAGGGCCGGGATTCAATCCTCGGTCCCTGGGGTTGCAAAGTGAGTGCTTAAGCCACTGAGCCACCCCAGCTTCCCCTCAGTATTATCATACAGAAAAGGAAAGATAGCTCTTGATCTCTGGAAGCCAGAGCTGTGTCCCTTGAAATGAAGTAAATTTATAGTGACGTTATGTAAAGATATCAAGAAAGACTTCTAGAAGAAGTAACATTTCAGTCTGGTCAGCAAGGCAGAGTGCATGTTAAGAAAGAAAAGAAGAGAAGTGGTTGGAAAAGAGAAAAGAATGTGAGAAACATCATGTATTTAATTGTACCTGCGAACAAATATATGGAAAGAGCAGGGAAAATGGCTAAAAGTTGGCAGAAGTCAACTCTTGCAAGAATGCCATACTAAGAAGTCTAAACATGGCCCTAATGATGATAAGATGATATGTATTTCAAGTAGGGAAATAATACATTCAAACATCCATTTAGCGATTGGCACATTATATTTTGGAGGAAGAATTGAAGGTGGGGTGGAGCCAGGTTTGATGCTGTTAAGAAACTCTTGGAGTAATCTACCTGAATGATAACCCAAGACAGGTAACACTTACCTGACACTTTTTTTGTTCTAAGTAGAGATAGCATGTTGGTGGAGCACTCACTATTTTGATGAGATAGAAGCCAATTGATAATAATAGAAGTATACACACCTTATTCTATGTAGTTCTTATAATAATCATGTGAGGTGTTATTAAAAATATATTCCAAATGAAGACACTGAGGCTCTGGATGTTTAAGCAATTTATCTAAAGACTCACAACTCCAAAGTAGATACAACTTGGTCTGACTCCCAAACATGGGGCCTCTGACCCATCTCTCACTGCCTCTGAACATACTGCTCACTCACTGTCTCTGAACAATTCATTTGGAATCCAGAAGTGCACTTGGCAGAGATGCAGATGGATTTAAACACAGGAATACAAATGCCTTCAAAACCTTTGTTTTATGGATCTATTGTTCTCCAGAATAGGGGACAAACCTACAGAACCAGAGCTAATCCGGAGCCAGTCTGACCACAGGGAGTGAAAGGGGTGAGCTGGGCACTGCAGCTCCCCGAGATTACTCGATTTCCATTCTCATTAACTGGCAGCATCTACCCCGTTATTTAGGATAATTAACTATCAGTCTCAAAGGAGTACAAGATGTCTACTCTCTCTCTCCTGCCTCTCTGATGGACATAAGAATGATTTTGAGAGAAATGAAAAAATAACTATGAAAATTAATCCCCCAGTCTGAGCTCCCATCCTCCACCATCCATCTTTAATTATTATTTTTTTGTCTCCCATCCTCCACCACTTTGATAATGTCATCGGTTTAATAGGATTTCTGAGGGCAAAGAATTTTGGTGGCCCTCATATTGCACAATCACCCCTGGGACCAGCAAACACAAGCTCATGATATTTACTTAACATTCTCAATTCAGTGGATATGTCAAGTTCTTTATAAACAGAACTGACTTTTCCAGCATTGGCAAATTAGTGCCATGCCAGGAATAATCATTCCCACAAGGGGGAATGGCATGAACTCTTTCCCATCCCTGTTCTTTAGTGACAGGTGCCATTTCAAGTAATTTGCAAAATAAATTCTTAGAATTATATAAAAATAATGTCTAGGGTATGTTTTTTTTCATTAAATAAAAAAATTCTCTATGTGTCATGAATGTTGAAAGAGAACAGGATCTATGGGATCTATACTCAAGATAAATTGAAAACAAACTGTCTTCTTTGATGGATTTTGTTTGCAAGTGTTTCACAGGCAAGACCATGAGAGAAATATTTATAATTTGAAAAGGAGGTAATCAAGGAGACCACCCAAGTGGATTCATATCAGCGGAGTTACATACAGCAAAATGGTTAGGGAATAACTGACTTCAAACAGTTCTGTGACAAAAACTCTTCTGGATGGTGAAAAGGTATAAATCCAAAATAATTGAAAGCAGGGCCTCAATTTTTTTTTTGAAGATTTATTTTATTGATTTTTGACAGAGAGAAACAGAGACAGAGAGAGACAGAGAGAAGGGGGAGGGCCCAGAGCAGTCTCCATAGTTGACATTAGTTTTCCATATAGTTTCACACCACAGGTGGACACAGGATTGCTCAGGGCAGGAACTGGGCCGGGAGCCTCCCACATAGGTCCCAGAAAGAACTGAACTGGGGGCACACTCCAGTTCAGCATGTGGGTCTGCACGGGCC
>PVKE010050110.1:0-11046 GCA_004027555.1 Craseonycteris thonglongyai | reverse complement strand
GGGGGGGGGGGGAGGGGGGGGGGGGGGGAGGTGGGAGTGGACACCGGATATACGGTGATGGAAGGGGAGCTGATTCTGGGTGGTGGGCACATAATGTAATGCATGGGTGATGTGATGTGGACTTGTACATCGGGAAACTATGTAATTGTTACCAATCAATGTCAATCCAATAAATTTAAAAATAAAAAAAGGAGGCAATAATTATATTAAATACGTTTGAAATACAACAAATCAAGCAATATATAACCAATATTCAAGTAAAATTACTGTTCTTGTTCTGCTTTCAGATCCACAACTCTATTCTGTCAGAGCCCATCACAGCAGAGTGAATGAGTAGAAAATAAAGTGAATCCAGACATCTTGTCCCTTGGAAAAGCTCACAGAAAGACCTTAGTGTTCTGGGAATTCCCTGAATTTGTCACTGTGGCTATGCATTCCCTCCGCCAGCTGCCTTTTTCATTCCCCAGTGCTCAAACCTGGACCTCTCATACAGTCATTATTCAGTCCATATTCTCACTTCATGCAGCTAAACAGCTTCCAGTGGGAGGAGAAGGGCCACCTCTATCTCCACTTTGTCCTTCAGACTGCCCCTCCTGACTCTGAGAGAACTTTAAAGATTTATTTTATTGTTTTCAACAGAGAGAGAGAGAGAGAGAGAGAGAGAGAGAGAGAGAGATACAGAGACAGAGACAGAGAGAAGGGGAAGGACCCAGAACAGTCTCCATAGTTGCACATCATTGGTTTTCCCACATAGTTTCATTCCACAGGTGGGCGCAGGGCTGCACAGGGCAGGAACTGGGCCGGGGTCTCACCCCGGAGAGAACCGAACTGGGGGAACTCCCCAGCTCAGCATATGGGTCCACACAGGCAGGGGCCGAGATTTGATCCTCGATCCCCAGGGCTGCAAAGTGAGCGCTTAACCCACTGAGCCATCCCGGCTTCCGCCTGAGAGAACTTTATACGACACAAGAAGTACTTCATGACCCAATATGAAGCATTTGCATTTGGATTATTTCACTCATATCCCAGCTTCCCCAACACTACTAAGTAAATATTCTCTCCATAATTGTAGGACCATGGATGACTCTGGGGCTCCTCTAAAGAAAGAAGGTGTGCTCTACAATAATTTGCAGTCTTCAATCTGCAGCTAAGTTTTGCCATCAATTTTAGTAAAATTATTCCTGGAAAAAATATAATAGTAGAGAACTAGACAGGCAGAAAGAATAGCTAGAGACCCACATCTGGAGCTGGACAGATGTGGAAATTTGGCTATAGATCCTAAATGTAGTTATAGTTAGAGTTAGATTATCTCCTGTCTCACTAGTTACATGCAGATCAGGGTGCAGACAGTTACTGTGTGGGTCATGACGGTTACAGGGGACTCCGCACCATGGTGCTGGCATGGTCCTCTAAATGTGGGCACCGAAACTTAATTTTTGCATCCCAAGCAGTTCTCTAGACTCAAGATAATTGGGTTTACAGTTCAGATTGCTAATATATTACTTTAATTGTAGATAAACTTCAGAACTAGGATGGATTGACCACATGCTGAGGGCAAATGAGAAACCATACATGATGTGTGATAAAAAAAAATATGGAGAATGTTTAAATAAAAATAATTTATTGCAGTAAAAGACACATTGTCATTAATCCCCCTCAAAATAGTGTCCCTCACTTTGAACACACTATGCCATCATTCTTGTCACTTTCTGAACCATTTCTAGAAGTCCTGTTTTGTGAGTGTCTTTAGTTGTACTGTTGTGGCTGCCTCCATGTTCTAAATATATTCAGATCACACATCTCTTCTGGTAGGGCAATTTCTGTCAAACAAAAACATTACAATGTGTCCTATCCACCTTATTCATCAGATCTGGCACCATGTGACTTCTGGCTATTCCCCAAAGTCAAAATGACCACAAAAAGTAAACCTTTTGAATCGATCCTACATCACAATTCTATATTTCCTCTGTTCCATCTGCCTCTGTGTAAACTAGAGCTGTCCCCTATATACAAGCACTGTCCAGAAGGAAGCCATCCATACATGCTCCTATTTTTCATATTGCATGGCAGGATACTTTCTGGACCATCATTATATGCCATCTGGTATCCATATATACCTGTCTTTGTTGCTTTAGTAAATACCTATCCATTCCTTTTCCCCTTTCTCTAATGTTTTGTCCATATTAAAGACTGTCTCTATTAAAACAAGGAACACCTAAATTCAACATCTAGATATGTGTACCCACAGGTGGCACCATGGAGTTCTGGAATCAATTCTGATTGCACTACTCATCCTAATGAGCAGAAGTATTTTTGTTTTACCACCTTGGACCTAGACTCTATAGAACTTGGTATGCAAACTTGAGCAGAATATTTGTGTATTTGTCACTTTCATTAGGAAATGTGTGTGTTGAAGATAGTACCATTACAATGGCTACCCATAGTGAAGAACATAATCTAAATGTCGAGAGAACAGAGAGATTCTGAAAATAAAAGGAAATTACAATATTTAACCAAGGTCAGGAAGCACATCTGTTGTAGAGCTGAGAATAGAATTCCACCTAACTCCTTGGCCAGTGACCTATACAATAAATCTCTACAGTCAATGTTTCTCATCTTGCCAAGAAAGACAGTAGATGAACCTCTTTAATATAACAAATGTGAGTCCTGGTGCTTTCACTGTTCACGTGATTTTACTTCCATCCTTACAATTTCCTTTCCAATCCATTCTCAGGAGTACTCAGTCTTAAAGATTTTGATATTTTTAAAAGACTATAGAAATTTATAAAATTTAAGGAAATTCCAGGTCCTCATTTTATAAACTAGTTGTTTCTGCATGTTTAAAATTTTATGTAATTTCTATTGTACCTCCAGGGCACAATTCAAATACTGAAGAATCCTTGTGATTCTTCAACATACAAAATTAATTTTCTGTCTTTCATAACCCCATAATTTTTATCATAATTATTTTAATTACCTATTTATCTGGTATCTTTGAATACAGGTGACTTTTTAATTCATATCTGAATCCTTAGTCCTTAGTAGATTCCTGGTATAGGTATGAATTTTTTTTTTTAAGATTTATTTTTATTGGTTTTTGACGGACAGAAAGAGACAGAGAGAACGGGGAGGGCCCAGAGCAGTCCCCATAGTTGACAGCATTAGTTTTCCATATAGTTTCACTCCACAGGTTGGCGTGGGGCTGTGCAGGGCAGGAACTGGGCCAGGGACTCCCACATGGGCCCCAGCAAGAACTGAACTGGGGGCACACCTCAGCTCAGCATGTGAGTCCACATGGGCCGGAGCCGGCATTCGATCCCTGGTCTCCAGGGCTGCAAAGTGAGAGCTTAACCCGCTGAGCCATCCCAGCTTCCCTATAGGTATGAATTTAATAAACGCTAAGAGAAAAAGACATTTGTATACACTTTTAATAATATTTGTGTCCTAGTTTCCATTATATATCCATGTATCATAGCAGAAAGAAATGGAAACCCAATGACGCAACCCACAATAAACATCATACTTAGGCTTTTCCCAGTGTTTACTTTAAATGGCATTTCGCTGTTGTAACTATGCCTCAGAGAAGAAAAAATCTCTTGGTTCTTCTCATGGTGGGGAAGGAGACAGGGAAGGAGGCAGAATAGAAGAAGGAAGAAGCCTCTCTATCGTGATTATTTCTTATAACAAATAAAGTAAAATCATTTATTCATTTGCTACCCATTATTTTCCCTTGGAACACATAAAGAATAATATAGGGTTCTGAGAAAAAGATTAAAAATGGGGCTTGGGGAATGGGAAGGGCTTCAGATGGCTTATAAATGTCAGGATTTGAACTTGCCAGTAGAGGTAGAATGTGTTTGTTTAACTTGCCTCTGAGATTTGCAAGGCAAATCCAGAGCCGCTAGACATCCCTGATTGGCTCCTGATATTTCTGCAGATCTGTGGGGCCATTATATGGAGGTTACCTGTAACTCATGTCTGATAAGGGAGCTGGCATGGGTAGTCAATACTTAGCAGCAGATTTGAAGGGTAAATGCAGAGCTGAGGCAGGAGACAAATCAAGAGGTCAGAGTAGGAGAAGCCGGGATGGCTCAGTGGGTAAAGCGCTCACTTTGAAGCTCCGGGGACCGAAGATTGAATCTCAATCCCGGCCGGTGTGGACCCACATGCTTAACTGGGGAGTGCCCCCAGTTCAGTTCTTGCTGGGGTGAGACCGTGGCCCAGTTCCTGCCCTGTGCAGCCTCGCGCCCACCTGTGGAATAAAACCATGTGGAAAAACCAATGATGTGCAACTATGGAGACTGTTCGGGGCCCTCCCCCTTCTTTCTGTCTCTGTATCTCTCTCTGTATCTCTCTCTCTCTCTCTCTCTCTCTCTCTCTCTCTCTCTCTCTCTATCAAAAACAGTAAAAATAAATCTTTAAAAGAGGTCAGAGTAGATTGCCAGCCTGGGGTATAAGGAAGAGAATAATTTGGAACAAAGGAACATGGAAGTGCACAAAAGTGGGAGTATAGTTTATTAAATATGTGTGTTGGTCCATTTATGGAGGGGCACAGTTCAACAAGCTTAACATACACAATCATATTATTTAGAATATATGTAAGTGTATGCATGTCTATATGTGTATATGTTCTAGAACATGTTGAAATGATTAAAGAAAACAAACTTAGTTGATTCAAACAAATTTTATTTAACACTTCATGAAGCAGAAAGTCTCCACTCCCACAGGTCCAGGTAAATGCAAAAGTAGGCAGAAGGCAGGAAATTTTTATAGAAGTAAAGAATAAGGGACAAGGAAGAGAAAAAAAGAAAATGAATAAGGAAAAAGGAAGCAACTACAGAGCCCAAACATGGCTTGGCATTTGGCAATGGGCTGACTAAATATACTGTGTTTCCAGTTAAGTGGGCATTTCCAGAGACATGAAAGTTATCTTAATTTCAGTTTGCTGAGAGCATATCATGGGCAGAAGCAGCTCCATCTTGGATCTAAAAATTTATTTCAACACTCCTTTCTGACTCCCCAGGCATTTCTTTGATCCTTTAGCAACGTTCCCATTGCACATTTCCTACACCACATGAGAGTTATGTTCTTATTGTTTGTTTGCCCCTCTTCCCCCCATACTTGACTTTGAGGAAAATGGTGTGCTTTTAAACATTGTATCCACAATCCTAGCACAATTTCTAGTGTGTGGTGGATGCAGGTACAAGGCTTCATAAAACATCAATTGTCAACAGAGGTTCACAGTTTAGTGGCACAGTTGGAGGGTCTATTTACTCTAGCATTCAAATTTATGATTCACAGTTGGGGCTTTTAGGAGATCATAGAGCATTAGAAAATTGTTGCCCCAAAATTTGAGGCTGTGGAGCGGAATGGGTAGTCCCTGGTGCCATGTGTGCATATTTGTGATCCCAGTGCCATGTCCCCATGCTCCTTGTAGTGTAAAATTAATCAAGAATCACAGATTTTCTGAAAGGTACACTGTCACCATATACCAAAATTAACTCAAAATGGATCAAAGACCTCCACGAAACAATAAACTGTATAGAAGAAAACATTAGTACTAAACTTGTAGACCTTGGGTTCATGGAGGACTTAACAACCTGACTTTAAAGGCCAGGGAAGTAAAAGCAAAAATACATGAATGAAACTATATCAAACTAAAAAGCTTCTGCACAGCAAAAAAAAATCAACAAAGCAAAGAGACAACCAACCAAATGGGAGAAAATATTTGCAAACAACACCTCTGATAAGGGGCTAATATCTAAATATATAAGGAATTCATATAACTCAATAACAAAAAAACAAACAATCTAATTTAAAAATGGGCAGAAGACCTGAAGACACTTTACTCATGAAGACATAAAAATGGCCAGCATATATATAAAAGAAATGCTCAACTTCATTAGCTATTAGGAAAATGCAGATCAAAATCATAATGAGATACCACCTCACAGCTATCATCAGCAAGACAAACAATAACAAGTGTTGGGGAAGCCATGGAGAAAAAGGAACCCTCAAACATTGTTGGTGGGAATGTAGATTGGTACAAATTCTATGGAAGACAGTATGGAGGTCCTTCAAAAAATTAAGAATATTAATAGAATTACCATATGACCCATCAGTCCCCCTATGGGTATCTACCCCCAAATTTGAAAACCTTAGTCCATAAAGACATGTGTACTCCAATGTTGATTGCAGCACTGTTCACAGTGGCTAAGTCACGGAAACAACCAAAGTACCCTTTGATAGATGACTGTATAAAGAATATATGGTACATATATACAATGAAATATTACTCAGCTATAACAAAAGATGGAATACTGCCATTTGAGACAATATGGGTGAACCTGGAGATCATCATGCTAAGCAAAATAAGTCAGACAGAAAAACCAAAAACCATATGACTTCACATATATGTGGAATATAAAATACAAAGCAACAATGAAACAAAAATTCATGGACAAGGTCAATAGTTTAGTGGTTACCTGAGGGTAATTGGGAAGAAGAGTGGGAAAGGAGGGCTGGGGAGTCAAATATATGGTGATGGAAAGAGAACAGACTCTGGGTGGTGAGCACACAATGCAATACATAGGCAATGTAAAGTAGAATTATACACCTGGAAGCTATTTAATTTTTACTAACCAATGTCACCTCAATAAATATAACAATAAAAAATTAAAATAAATAAAAAAAGTTACAGATTCTAGTACTAGCTCTTCCACTAGGTTCTTGGTAGCATTTGACCAGCCATGAAACCTTGATCTCTAAGGTTTTCCCCAGCATCAAATTTATTTTCTGAGGTGACTTACGCTTCTGCTATTATGGAATATTTGTTTCAGATCAGTTTTTCCCCTGCAAAGATCTATAAAAGTTGAATAAAACATTTAGAAAAAAAAATAGCTATTTGAATAAATGGGAAAGCAACAAAGGCAGCTGGGAGTTGAGGATAAAGGATCCCAGGAAAAAGGAAGTCATGTTGAATTACCTGGTATTTTCCATCACTTTTCCTTCTAGGTATTTGCTAACCCAGAAGTAGTTCAACACTCAGGCTGAACAGAAGCTGTAGGGTTAAGCATTCAGGACTTGAGAGGTAAGATACTTGAGAAAAGAGAATTTCAAGGAGTGAGCTTGATATTCTGCACCACATTTTTCATTGAGGCATTTGCTTATATTTAAGCTTCCAGGGGCAAGAATGTCTAGTAGACAATATTTTAACTGAATAATAATTTTAAAATATGAAATAACAGTTCATATGATGCAGGTAAAGTTATTCTTAAAGACAAATTAATATCTTTAAATGTATATGTGAGAAAAGGAAAAAAATCAGAAAATTACATAAATATCCATCTCAAACTGTTAGGGAAAGAATGGCAAGTTAAATCTGGAAAAAGTAGAAAAATATAATAAAGCCAAGAATCCAATTAACTGAAATAGAAACAAGTCTATAATAGAAAGAAATAAGCCAAACCTAGAGTTAGTTCTTGAGGGAAAAAAAAAAAAGATTAAAGCCTAATAAAGGTGGTTAATAAAAAATTTATAAAGTATGAACAATTTACAAATAAAGGATGTCCCAAATTCACGCAAGATTTGAATTTTGCGTCATTTGTGCGGTAAAGGGTTGCCAATGAAAAAATAGACAGTGTGACAGCTGACAGTTCAGGGTTATTGAAAATGGAGTGCTACATGAAAGAACAATGTGTTTTCATTGTTGAGCAATGAAAATTTACAATTTTTAATTATAAACCTGTGTTTTCTATCAAAATTACTTCTTGCGTGAATTTAGGGACACCCTTTTTAGTAGGAATGAAAGTAGTACATAATTACAAACCTATGTGCACTAAAATACAAGCTTGTACTATTAATATTAAAGAAATACATTTGAAAATTTACACAAAATTCCCTGAAAAACATAAAAATTAAAACCAATACACAAACAATATATATAGATATAGATACAGATATAGACAGATATAGATATCCTAAATATAAAGTATTTAATTGAAAACCTTCTAACAAAGAAAATTCTCAGCTCAGATGGTATCAGCAGCAAATTATTTATCATATAAACAAATAAACCAATTTAACAGAACAGAGCACCATAAATGGTAACTTATTTATGGCAAAGTTGACAGAATAGTACAGGATCAGTTGGATATTCACATTGTAAAACAGAATTTTGACTTCTACCTTGTATCACATGCAAGTATCAACTCCAGGTGGCTTGAAGAATAAAATGTAAAAGGTAAAGCAATAAAACTTGTAGAAAATAGACATAGAAGAATATCTTCTTTGAGATAAGCAAAGTTTTCATAGAGCATGAAAGCACTGACTATAAAGAAAAAGACTGACAAATTGAAAGCTATCTAAATCAGACTCTTATTGTTCATCAAAAGATACAATTAAGAGGGTAAAATGGCAAGTCATAGAATGGGAGAAGGCACCGAAATCTCTCCACTAAAAAGGTTTTGTGTCTGAAATATATAAGAACTCCTATAGGTCAATAAAAACAAATGAACAAACAAAACCAGACAACCAAATTTCAGAAGGGCTACTCTTATACAGCTGAGGGGGGTGTGTAGATTAGAGTCATTTCTTTGGAAAACTGGACGTATCTACTGAAGCTGAATAGACATATAACCTCTGCCTCAGCAAGTCCACTTCCTTATACCATGTGCTCCAGAAGAGCAAAGAGACACGAGGAGCAGGTCATAGCATCATGAGTTGCATCAGCCAATATCTAGAAATGACTCCACTTCATCTACAGCAGAACAAATAAATATAATGGGAGATATTAATATAAGGCACTGATAATGAATTACTTATGGTCACACAAGCAATATTTGAATATCACCAACATTACATCAAGCAAAAAAAAAAAAAACACAAAATCAAGATACCCGAGAGTCCACATAATATAATTCCAACTATATAACACACTCAAGAGCCGTCAAAAGTCATCTATGGAATAAAAGTCAGAGGTGGTTTCCTTTGGTGGGGAAGGGATTCCTGGCTGGGTGATGAAGGAGGATGTGGGGTGTCTGTGATGCTTTAGTTATTGAGCTGGGCATGGTTACATGGGTGCATTTTCTTGACAAAAGTTCATTCAGGTAGTAAAGTTACAACATGGGCATGTTTTTCTATGCAAATCTCAAATTTAAATTAAACAATTCTATGTAAAAATTATTTGGTACTGTTTTTCTGTTTGGTAATACACACAACCAAACTTGGAATTTTGGCACAGAAGGACGAAGGAAGCAAATTGGCATTCAGCTTCTGAAAACACCAGAAGGCTCTGGGCTGATTGATTACCTGGCAGTCAATCTTTGCAAAGTTTAAGCCCGTGGGTATTAACAGCAAGTGAAGAGAAAGCAGCCCCGGGGCCAGCTAAGCCCATCTCTAGTGTAACAGAATATGAGATGGTATTTCGGGGTCCTTAAATGTTCACTAAATCCACTTACTTTCCAGCTTCAGGCCCTACAATTCGTATCAGCATGTCAAAATAAGTTATAAAATGCAGAACTACAGTTTCCAATAGAATTTCTAATTTTGTGTGTTCTTTTATTTGCATGGTAATCCTTGAACACTTTGTCATTTATAAAGATAAAAATTCTCTTTGTAGTGATAATCCACAATTGAAAAATATTTTCCAAGACTAAGACTTAATTTCTTAAACTTGTGTTTGTGTTTCTCTTGGGGTCAGGCGACATATTTCCAAAGGTCCTTAGAAATTTTCTTACCTGTTAAAGAACTATCGCCAGAATGCTGCAGCAAATGTATAATTAAGCAACCGATGAAGGCTCATTTCTTAACTATTCCTACCTACTATTGTGTTAGCATAGATGGAGGGTCAGCAAACTATTGTTCAGAAGGCAAATCCTGTCCAATGCCAGTTTTTATAAATAAAGATTTATTGGAAAACAGCCATGCCGTTTCATTTACATAGCCTCTGTGGCTACTTTTAAGCGGTGGTAGCAAATTTGAGTAGTTGCAACAGAGAACACTTACAGCTCACAAAGCCTAACACTGTAAATTTATAATCTGGTCTTATACAGATCAGGTCTGCCAGCCACTGGCCTAGATTTATGTATTACCTTCCATATCTCTGGAGAAAGAATCAGCTTGTGAGAATAAAATTCAAAATATGTCCTTTTAGAAAAGTGCCAACATTAGTTGCATTGAGATGGAGAGCTTCCAGACAGCCTTAGATAGAGGTAAGGAAGCCACGGCCAGCGACACTGGCCATGTGGGAAGCAAGCAAACCCAGCATCCTTTCAAAATTTGGAAGGATGTTTTTTCTTTATAGATAAAAAATGTAGCATCAGATAAAAGTGTCTCTAAAGGTTATAGCTTTCTGCCTTTAATGCTATATTGAACATGACAACTATGTGCAATGTATGATCCCTAACTAAATTAAAAAATCAATTAAGATTAATATGCAAAAGTTAATGTGCAGTATAAGTTACATAATAGAAAATCAATGTTAAAGTTACCAAGTTGATAATTGTAGTTTTGTAGGAGAAAGTCCTTGTTTTTAAAGAATGCTTCCTGAAATATAGAGGACTGAAAGTTCATATTATCTGCAGCTGACACTGAAATGGATCAAGTAATCTAAGAGAGAAAGCAAACATGGTAAAATGTGAACAATTGGTGGATCTAAGCAAATGACATATGGGTGTTGATTGTACTATTCTTGCAAATTTCATGTAGGTTTGACATTTTCAAAATAGAATGTCAGAGGAAAATCTTTTTAAAAGATAGGTATTGATTTTTTTCCCCTCTGATACCTGAGGAAAGGATGGAAGGGAAAAGACAAAGAGATCCCCCACCCCTCTTTTTTTTCTAAATTCCACATTTTTTTTTTTTTTTTATCTTTTCACATTTATAGAGAGAAATTATCTTTTTGTCTTCAGTGCATAGTTATTTCTATTTTACTTTTTGACAGATAGAGAGAGAGACAGAGACAGAGACAGTTAGAGAACCGAACTGTGGGAACTCCCCAGTTCAGCACGTGGGTCCTGCCTGGGCCGGAGCCGGGATTCGATCCTC